>JAHIAM010001844.1:0-52009 GCA_021605205.1 Aegilops longissima
TAAAAGGGTGCATCTTCAACACCGGGTTAAACACCAAAACCAAAACCCCTAAAGGGTAAGGAACCGATCGACGGGTTCAAACGGACTGCAAAATTATAGCACGTAGGGCGCCACCCAACCATAGCCTTCGAGCATGTTGAATACGGCAGTGGCCAAAAGTGGCTAAGAGCTTTAGCTTCGAAACCCAGCCCAGAACACCAAGAGGTGTTAATAGCCTTCAGACATTCTCATCAAATAACATGTGAAAACTAACACCCAAGAACCTTGCCAATTCTACCAAGTAGCAACAATAAATCCATGGAGGACACGGCTATTACCTTTAATTGCCGATTTAACCTAAATTCCAACAGCCCGAGCACCACCGATTGGTCCTCACCGATAGTGGACGAATTTCGCTTACTAAGGTACTCATGGATGGCAGAAGCGACTAAACCTCATCTATGAGGAAACCCTCCAAAAATGGAAATAAACCGAACCGCATTGATAAGTAGCACAACCTTTAGAGGAATAATCTCAGCCGAAGCATGCTGCAAGGGAAAATCACACCGATTTAGTGTTCGCTCCGGACAATTACAGGTCCGAGGAGGCCCATTTTGGGCCCTGCTCAGCAGCGGATATCATGCTTTATTATGGCGAGAGGCATTCACAATTGTTCGCTTATACCCCATTATGGGTACATGAAGCTTAAAATGCCCGGACCTAAGGAATCATCACTCCGCTAGTGATCCAACATAGCACTCGCTACCAAAACAAGACAGCCGCACTAGCCCTCGAGGCACTATCCGGTTCTAGCGCCGAGGAACTCATCCGATGCGCCCACGGCGAAAGGACGAGTGATATTGATAAAAGATCCAAGTCCACCTCTTTAAACCAGCAGATGAAATAGTCAAATTCCAAGTCCACCCAACGGACCTCGCAAAGACGGCCTCCATTGGGGCACAATTAAACCCGATGTAGACGCCGGACTACGAGAATTTCTATGAGAAAATCGACATCTTTGCTCGGCACCCTTCGCATGCAGGAATCCCACGCGGCCGCCGAGCACAGCCTATATATCCAAAAGGATTCAAGCTACCAAACAGCTCTTCGGCGCTTTTCCCAACCCAAGAGACAAGCATGGGAGATGAGCTAGCTAAACTTTTGGAACGGATTCATCGAGATATAAAACATCCGGACCGCTAGCAAACCTGGTGATGGTACCAAAGAAGGATAAACCCGCGCCTATGTGTTGATTTTAAAGACCTTAATAAGGTTTGCCCAAAGGATCCTTCCCTCCCTCGAATTGATCAAATTATCAACGCTACAGCAGGACACACTCATTGTGCCTCGACGCTGCATCTGCCACCACCAAATCAAGATGGCGGAGCGACCAAGCCGCAACAGCATTCATCACTCCATACGGCCCGCTCGCTTAAACAATGCCCTTCGGCTCAAAAACGCCCGCAAATATATCAGCATGATTCGTATAATGTCCGCAAACCAGATCCAAAACAGGAAGCATATGTAGATGACGTGGTCCAAAACCAAGCATGTCAAATCCTAGTAGACGCACTTGAGGCTCACATTCGACAATCTTCAAAAATATGGCATCAAGCTCATCCGAAAATGCCTCTCGCTCCAGCCGAAAGCTCCCCGGCTTCATTGTGTCCGTAGAGGAATTGAAGCAAACCCAGCCAAGATCCGAAGCTCCACAATTGATATTCCAAAAGACCTCAAACAAATTCAAAATTGACGATGCGAGCGGCTCTAAGACGCTTTTATTTCCCATTTGGGAGAAAAGGCGCCCTTTACCGCCCTCCGCCAAGACCAACACTTGAGTGGATTGATACGCCACGCCGACTCAAGAGATAAAAGCCATATTGGTAACAACCGTTCCGCCACGCCTAACGTAGCAATAATGCTATTATATATCACCGCAACACATCAAGTTGTCGCTGCCGCCGCCGAACGAGAAACGGACGACACCGCCTTCAAAAACCGGGTTTATTGTGTCCACCGTCTAATCCATGCAAGTCCCCACTACATTATCAAAAGATAGCATACGCCGTGTTCATGGCATCCCAAGCGAATACTTTCAAGAGTGTTCGATAACGGTAGCTCAAGTACCTCTTAACGAATTATAAACAATCAGACGCGACGGGTGGATTGCAATGGGCATAGATCCTTCCATTCGACATAACTTATAAGCCATGACGAGCTATTGTCGCAGGTTTTGGGCCGACTTCCGGGGTCAATGGATAAGTAACTCCCTAAAGAGTACGGCGATACCCAATTGATCATGCACTTTGACGGCTCCAAATGTTGCCGCCCGATCGGCGTTCCCGACGCCCCCAACCGGGACACACCAATACATTCTTCGAAATGTAACGGACCCAAAACGAGCAAAAGGCCCTTCGCATCCCCGGATGGCGGGTTCCTGGGCATTAAACGCCTAGAGGTGCGGACAACCTTGCGATATCTCAAATAAACGGAGAGATAAAGATCCGAATTTTAAATTGTCAAGACAAAACCCAAATAGCCCGATCCCCGAAATATTGGCACTTGAAAAATTTCTGCCTAAATTTTCCCGCTTTAAATCCGTATTATGGGAAGGGGAGTCCGAATAAAACCGGACCCAACCGACCGCCCGACGCCAACACTGACACAATCCTTCGCCATTGAGATAACACCTCCACCCAAAATAATGGCGGTTATCGCCTGCGGATCGAGCTATACCTAGCCTACCTAACTAGGCAGGAACCCACGAAGACCAAAATGAGGCTCGCATAGTACGGCGATCTAAAGCCTATAAAGTCCATGAGGGAGAGCTTTATAAGAAAAATCACAAAGAGTCCTTCAAAGGTGTATCTCCAAAGAGGAAGGGTGAAACCTCCGTGAAATTATGCCGGACGGTACCGCCAAAGCCGAGCCCTTGTAGGCAAGGCC
The DNA here is from genome assembly GCA_021605205.1 of Aegilops longissima. Taxonomy (NCBI): domain Eukaryota; kingdom Viridiplantae; phylum Streptophyta; class Magnoliopsida; order Poales; family Poaceae; genus Aegilops; species Aegilops longissima. Next base: position 2,926 of record JAHIAM010001844.1, read on the forward strand.
TTGACAGGATTTTATTGGTCGACGGCCCGGCAGATGGCAGGATTTAGTCCAATGATGCATTTGCCGCCTTTTGCTAACCAAAGAACATGCCACTCACCGCCCAAAACTATAAAATCAGCCGTCATGTCTAGGGCTTGAATGGTTGGACCCCTAAGGGGGAAACCCAAACAAAAATACCTATTGGTCATGGTGATAAATTCACCAAATGGATAGAGGCCAAACTCTAAAACGCAATCCGGACCGTGATAGACTTATATCGTGGTAGTTCACGCTAAGGTTCCCCCACAATATCATCACCGAAACCACCAACTTCACGGCCGAGAGGTCAAATTATGGTGCAAAAACATGCATCGCCGACACGCCACCATCACCTCAAACCAACGCCAAGCAACGAGCAAAAATAATCATGAGCGCATTAAACCCACGGGCGGTCCTCAAGGAATCCACGCGGGTTGGGAGCTCGACCAGACTGGGGCGGACCACGCTGAATCATACATCGATTCACACCATTTTTATGGTGTACGGTGGGCGCCCCCCCGCAACATAATTCATGACCACCCCAGGCGATGATGAAGAAAGAGAAGCCGAGCTGACGGGGGGACAATTTGGACGATTGGAGGAGGGGCAGGGCAAAAGTCGTCCATTCTATCAATAGCGGCTCAAGATACCAAAGCAGGAAGACGCCAAAGCTTATAACCTTTAACTAGTTCACGCCCGGACAAGAAAAAGGACAAACTCAAGCCCAAATGGGAAGGTCCTTCATCGTAAAGGCCCGACCCGGGGAGCATACCGCCCGGAAACGACGGATAACCGACTCGAGCCAACCCATGGAACGCAGCCCGCCCACGAAGATTCTACGCTAAGCGCCGACTCCAAGTTCGCTTCTTCCTCCGCCCACATTTTCTATTTTTTGCTGTCTTTATTTCTCCTTCCTCCTTCTTCCCGAAGCCTTTAGAGGCTCGCTTGGCGCTTTGTTCGACATATTTGACGCGTGTAGCGCCATTATATTCGGAGGGCTTTTACCGTGCTTATTTATACGGGCTTATGCCAAATACATGCGCCAAACTTCCGGATGTACCTTTTATTCACCATTATATGCATCGATATGACTTAAGTTTTGGCAAGCTGGGTTGTTTAGCTCTCGTGCTTACCCCTCACGCTCCCGCATTGTTCGGCTAGGTGGTAAAGGAGCACTCTGCAGTTATCGCCGGTCACCGGATGTGACCTCGACGGTGAAGCCCAAAGCTAGCTTTAAGGGAATATTCGGCTGGTGAACCTGAAGATGATTTTAACTATTTACCCATCTCGCCTCGATGATTTTTCGCTTTCCTAGCAGTTTTGACATGCACTTTAGGGCATGCATCCCAATAAAGGAACTCTTAACGAACTATTCTCCTCGAAGATGTTTCTACTATCCATGTAATATAACATAACTAGTTGGGCACTTGTCCGATATAGCAATAATGACCCCTACGCCTTTGTCTACATGCATACCCCGGTTCTTATATAACCACGGCGTATTCGACACACTCCGGACTATTGGGTCCCGAGGTCGGGTTAAAAGGTCTATGCATGACAAACGATCTACAATCCGCTAGAAGACATTTTTTCATGTCATATTTTACATAGTCAACTCGACTCATTGTATTCTCCTCAATGCCATCTAATAGGCTATCTAATTTACAATCTTGTGAATACTTCGGCCAATTTACTTGGCCGAACTGCTTACAGGATCTCCTTTCCCATCGGCCCCAAAGGTCCGACCTCGCCATGTGGTTTGGGTCATTGGTATCCTGCCTTTACCATGGCCCTGCCTCTCGGCGCCTTTTGACGGCAGGCCGATATCTTCCATAGTCAAGCGCCTGCCGTGTTTTGAAGCCGCCTGCCAGCTCCCCAATGCCTTCGGCAGGAGATAGATGGCCACAAGGCTGGCCGGCGCTTTTCATCACCCGCCGGACTGTTTCGAGCCGACGCAGCGGGAAGAAGATCACCAAGAATGGGCATCTCTCCTGACCACCTGTGAGCAAACCTACATACATGTTTATGTTAGTCGCCCCTCGCCAACTCTTTCAAAGTTTGCTCCAAAGACTTCATCGAAAATGTCACACGGTCCCGATTCTCCTTTACGGAGTCGGCAACCGGGCATGAACATCCTTTAGTTCTCACCCACTTTGGTGTTGGCATCTTGGAGGTTATTTTTCCCGCCGCACTGAGCACGCTCGCCAGCCTTTAGTCGGCGAAGAGCTGTTGCTTGTCCGGATCTAGTCCGCCCATCTGCAATATTTTGTCGATTTACACACCCACCGCACTTCATAAACTATTTATCTTTTGAAGTATATTACCGAGGGGTCTCGTGGCTCCTCGAGTGGCTAGTGCGGCCTCAAGTTGGGCCTTGCATTCTTCGCCCGGGACAGGGTACTTTTTTTGTATAATAAATGATCCTTAAATTAGTTATTCTAACTATTTTAAGTCTCGGCCATCGCATATATAATCCAAATTTTTCACCCATATGTCCTTTACTACCCCGGGCTCGCTAGACCATCTTGAGCGCACGGAGGCGGATCTCCTTAATCAAGGCATTCAAGGCATCTTGGGAGAAACATGCGTCATGAAACTAACCGGGCGGGCGTCAGGATTCATGGCGCTTCCACCTCGGAGTTGGTGGCGACAATCTGTCGGCATCCTCTGCGGAGGAACATCCGACGACGCCGTGCTCGTTCCGCTTAACCCGCTTTGGAACCTGGTTACGGAGGTTCGAGCAACCTCTCCAATCAGTCCGCGAGGCTTTTTTCCTGAAAAGAGTATCCAGTAGTACGCCTTCCAGGAATCAACCTTAGGAACATGGTGACAGGCCATACCGCTTTGGAGTTTCAACCGACCCGACTTTTTCACCAATAACAGACGTCCTTTGTATTAGTCATGGCTCGACTTCCTACTCCTGAGATACCTCGAAACACCATTAGTATACAAGGATCAAGAAATAAGCACGGATGGGTCATTATCGAATATTGGGACCTCGGTCCGCCATTCCCAAGGTGGAAGTATTCGGTAATCGGCCGTAATGGCAACCAAAGCATTGTCGATGCAAGTTGGTGGAATACCCCGCCGATCAATTCCAATTTTTATATCCGGATCCTCTTCGAGGTCGGATCGAGGGACCGCCCGATCCCGGGGTGGGGGGGCTGTGTATCTTCGAAGTCCGGCGCAGCCTCCAGTAAACCATGAAATGAGATATTTAACACGTGAACATGGATCGGAGACAAAGATGTTTGCTTACCCAACTTCGAGGATTATTCTAAGAAAACTCCTTCGATGACGCGAGGAAATCCTCCTCCCCCTTTATACATGGCGAAGGTCTTCACCAGTCGGTGACCGATCCCGCCCTTTGGCCATGGCGGTGGCATCGCCCTCCCGCTGAAGTCCCACATGGGTGGCCCCTATATTGAGCGGCCAGACTTTATAATGCGATTGCCATGACTCCAATCATGGTCAATCCGCATGAGCCAGAATCTTATTCGCTCATCAAGTAGAGGACATCCCGCATTTTCCTTCAGGGGCGAGGGCGCCAGTTTGGGCCTTCGAGGAGCATTGCAAACTCCAAGACCGATCCGAACAGATCCCAAAGGGACGCCCTCCATTAAACCATTCAAGGCCATTTCGGATGCCTTTATTTGGGGTTCCGGAAGATATCCGTCCCCAGCGCTATAGTTCGCCCGCCCACTTGATATATTACCCCTTTATGAGAAAGGGGATAGGCAGAATAATCTTCTTCCACAAATGAGCCTCGACGCCAAGAATAGCTCGCGGGGCCAAGCCCGCGATGTGCAAAATGGAGGCAGCGAAGGTGGTAATGAGGCCAAGAACTCAAGAGCCCCGGAGAAACATGGATTGGAATCCGAGTCCTTACTAGATAAGAGATGAAGAATAGCCTCCTTTAGAGGGATCGGGGACACTTTCCACTTGCTTTCCGCCTTGTAGGTGGCTAGTCCCCCCAACCGAACATGAAGGCCGGGAAGAAATCCCTTGGTTTGGAGTATAACTAGCTCGCTAGGGAATCGAAAGCATCTCTCTCCACTTCTGTGTCAGGGCCGAGCGCCGAGAGAGGAGCCACGACGGGCCCATGATGGAATGGGCTTTAATGAGGCGCTTCCAATGAAAGCTCATCAAGGGGATGGTGTGACTTGATTCAGATCCTGCCTCTTTTATAGGCAGCTCATTTGTGCAGCAAGGGGGGTAAGTGTAAAATACCTCAGCTTTTCGTGATTCGTCAAACACGGAAGATGGCCATTATCGGGCGAGAAGCCAAGGAGCGCAGCATTTATCGGGTTTGACACTATTCGACAAGTATATGGAATCTGAGAAGAAACCCACCTCGCAATGTCAAGACAATCAACGCCCGACCATCGCCATGAAGCCCGGTTCTGGGGCTACCGAGGGAGTCCATTAGGGGTGTCCTGACAGCCGAACTATCACCGCTGGCCGGACTCGACTATGAAGATACTAGATCGAAGACTTCGCCCCGTGTCCTGATGGACTTTCCTGGCGTGAAGGCAAGCCATGACACGGATATGTATATCTCCCACCATTGTAAACCCACTCTATGTAACCCTAACTCATCCAAAGGTCTATATAAACCAGAGGGTTTTAGTCCGTAGGATAACAACAATCATACCATAGGCTAGCTTCCAGGTTTAGCCTTGATCTCGTGGTAGATCTACCTTGTACCACCCGTCGTGGTTCTAAGTCCGATAGTAGAATGGGGTAGGTATGGAGAGGCAAGATCCTAGCTATGGAGTAGTTGTACGCAAGGGATTTACGAAGTTCATGCCCTTCTCGAGGAAGTAATAGCCCCACGCCCCTGAGCCCGGAGGCTCGATCGATTATTATATGCGATGTGTAAGTAACCCTTCTACTCGTGGAGGGGGCTTATATAGAGTGCGCCAGACCTCAGCCAACCCATGTAGCGAGGGTTTATGGTGAGCAATAGGCGCTATCGTAACGCTACATAAAGTGTCATTAAGATAATAAAGACTATTTAACTACAGCATCGCTTGGGGCACCGAGTGGCTCTTGACTCCTAGTGGTCGAGTGGGTCTTCATGGTCGAAAGTGTCTTTATATCTGCCGAGGAAACCTACTGTGTCGACCGGAAGGCTGCTTCTCTTGCGAGTGTCCTTGTAGAGGGTAACTTGCAGGTCTATGACCCTACCCCTGTACATGACTTCATCATTAGCCCCGAATGGATCGAGGTTTGAGTGAGGAAGGAGTTGATAATCTTTCCGACTGTTCTTCAGGTTGCAGTGTGTCTTACTCGATCAACGACCTTTTAGTGATGGCATCAACTTCTCTTTCACGCTTTGATCCATTCTTCACGCTTTGTCGAAAGTGAACTCTCGTGAACTTGAGGATTTCCGACCGACGATCGGAGGAAATCTATCCGACGAGTTGTTCTGCTAAGCGGATTTCATGATCCGAATTTGGGAAGCGCGTGAAGCGAGAAAATCATGCGACTCGATGGGATAAGACGATGACGCCGATTCGTGTCACTTTTTCGCCACCTATCGCAGGCGCTACCGCTAAGGGATTTGACGGGATTGCTCGGCCACCGGCAGCCACCCTGGCCCCATATAAAGCGCGCACAGGGTATTTTGAACAAGGCGACCTCAATCTTCTCCTCCGCCTCCAAACCTTTTCCGCTAGGCCTTAGTTCGTCCAAATAGCCGAGCTCAAGACTTGCTTCACGGGCGCACCATGGTGAAGGAGAAGACCGCAGCCTCGAACGGTGAAGAAGGCGGCGAAGGCTAAGGGAGAGCGCCTACCGGTGATCTCTTCATGTCCAAATCGCCGCAAGGTTGGGTCCAAGGAGATTGATCCGCCGACCATCACCGAGAAGGACCTCACCGATCCGCCAATGAAGGACCTGATCCTCATGGGTCGGCGAGGCTTCCGGAACGGAGTGGCAACCGCAGCCTCAAGAGGGTGAGTGCGCTTCTCCCCGCCACCCACGAGATCGGGTTTTTCCGCCATCAATCTTTTTTCCGGGTTTCGAATTTTTTGGAGCGCACTCCATCATTTCTCCTAACTCCATTGTCTACCTTGCTGCTTTCATTTTGTTATGCGAACTTTGGGTTGTCGATCGCGACCGGGTCTCTTCAGCACATATTCACCGCCGCCTCGTGACGGTGAAGAAACGAACCCGAATGACGAGAGAACCCAAGTAATCCAGATGTGGGACTCGGGTCCAGATGAGGGGGAAGAGCGCTTTTCCCATTATGACTCTCCCCGACTGTTAGAGGGTGGCAATGACCCGTTCTATCGCTAAGACCAGCCGACGGGCGCCGACAGGGCTCCTCCTTTCTCCATGAGTCGAGTGAATGCCATCTTCCCTCAAGGTGTTACCAGAGGAGAAGGCCCAAGTAAAGTTGTTGATGGAGCGCCAGAGTCCAGCTTTCGTGATGGGGTGACCGCATGGATCTCTGAGGTTTTCCTTCGACGGCGATTCAGCCACTCCAATACCGAGGTCATCCGATGTGGATGTATTCCGTACGGATGATACCACTGTCCATCCAGAGGAGGTCAATGACGCCACGCCGAGAAGTGGATGACCGCCATCACAGAAACAAAGATAACCTTCACGGAGCTAGGAGGATTCCACCACTGACCGCATTTCACGGTGACAAGGTACAACCACTTATCTTCGACCGTGATTCGGCTGCATTCACTCGCTTAGATGCCAATTCGTCGATCGACTTTCGCTTTGTTTTGTTGTCTTCTAGGTCACCACCGAGATGTACCGATGCCCAACGGGCGCAGGAAACAAATGAAGAAGAAGAAGGAAGTGGAGGTGAAAGTCGAGGAATGGGAGTCCAACGGCAAGGAGGATGAGGAGGATGACAGCTCGATGAAGAGGAGGAGGAGGAGGAAGAGGAGGAAGATGATCCTCCTCGCCGGAGGGAAGGTCCAAGTTGACGATGACCCACGGTCGGGCACGGTAAAGCTGTTGTGCCCATCGCGCCGACGGCTTACCTAGGACAACTTCCCTCGACCGACCGAGAAACCACCAAGCAACCTCGAGCAACGCCGCAAAGCCGGGCGAAGGCTCTCGCTTAAGATGCGATGGTCATCCCCACCATCTCCGGTAACCAACAGTAACCTTGTATTTCCTTATTCAACATGAGGAATGGTCGACTTGATGACCGATCAGCCGATTCTTGAAATCTACAATGTCCGCTACCTCCGAGACTTCACCAAGCATAAGATCGTGAAATGGAGGATGCTGCCACCTCCAACCTTGGTATGATCTCGAGGTTTCGCTTTCAATGATTGACTTCCATGTTTACTTTGAATCTTTCTTGTAGTTCCACCACGCCATTGATCTCCGGCGATGACGAGGAAGCGCCATTGAGGAAGAGGAAGAACAAGAGAGTGCTCGCCGCAAGGCTGCTCCACAAGCGCGATTCTGAGACGCTGATTTCGAGGAGGCAACCCCACTCTGACTTCGTGGTCTTTTGGCTGCATCACCGACAAGTGCCCGCCCACTTTGGCCGATCGCTGATCCACCATCTCTCTTGCTATACACCACGCCCCGAAGACCAAGTGAGTGCTAAGGAGGCCATACGCCTGCAGGATCATGATGGAGCAAGTGAAAGGGTCCGAGAGGCTAGCCAGCGCCTATGATGCTAGTTCAGCTCTCCGAGCAATGTCCAAGTAAAGTCGATTGCTTGCTTTGTTAGGATATGCTACCCAAACCGCTCTTCTCGAGATTTATATCTCGACACCCACCGGGTGGGTGTGTCGATTGAATTTTTGTGGGGCACGCCGAACCCACCGGGTGTAGTCCTCGAGACTATGGTCGATCGCGGCGCCGGCTATAGTCTTTATGCTGTGAACTTTCACTGACCGGACGGACCAAGTCAATGGAACCATAAAACCGTGGGGGCATTAAGCGCACCCACTGGTGTAGTCCTCGAGATCATGGTCGATCGGATGCGCCGACTATAGTTCAAAGAACCGTGTTGTTGTTGCTTTTTTTTTCTTTTGGTCGACGGTCAACCAAATTGGTAAAACCAAGGCACTGAGTGCACCACCGGGTGAAGTCCCCAGACTACCGTCAATGTTTTGATTCGATCGTAGTCTTAGAAATGCTATTATTTCCTTAATCACTCGGAAGTGATCTGCCTTGATGTCTTTCGTTGGTTGACTCTTTTAGAAATATCGCAGCTTGTGGCTCGCTATAATCGAAGTTAGAGAACAACAGATCCAGCTCAACCTCGATTTGCAAGTAAGGCAAAGGATGAAGCAAAAGGTATGGCTGGTGAGAACTTTTGACGATCGCCTTTGTTTTTCCTTGCTCATTCTCAACTCGTTTCATTGTTGCTTGCGTATAAACCGAAGAGACTGAAGAAGAAGGACCTTGACCTTGCAGAGGCAATGGCGGCTTTGGAGAAAACAAAGCTTGTCAAGAGAAGATTGCCTCACCGACAAACTTGAAGATGAAAATGTTGTCGAAAGCTTCGACGCGCTAACAAGGTTAGTTAATCAAGAACGACAAGATTGCTCGTTCGACAAGGCCGCCAACAAGGGAAGTAAATGACCGAGATTTATCTTGAGGGCTCGCCAAGAAGCTGCTTTCATGCTTGAAGGTAATCTTTTTACCGACTGCCTTTGCTATCACCGCTCATCACATGATCGCTATTTTGAGTCCGAGCTGTTTTGAATTCACAAAACTTCAAGAAGAAACCAGTCGAGTGGAAACCAGCTGGACCCCATCAACTCTCCCCGTGAAGGACGGTTGCTATGAATGTGTTCCGACCGAGTCTCGCTTAGCGTGGATTATCTTGCTCGACCGAAAGTTGCAGGTCGGATCGACTCACTCTCCGCCGTAACGACGCTGTAATGACCTTGAATCTGATGACTCGATCGAATGAGATTCCAAGTCGAGTGCAAGAATGGAAAAGTCTTCGCCTGTGGTGCCGATGTTTCTATCTCCGTTCGGGCCCATCAAGGAAGCGAAGAGGACAAGCTGTGTCTTCAAGTTTGCCAACACAGTGAAGCACGACTTCGATCTTTCATGGAGACTTTCATCGCCGCTACTCCAGACAAGCCGACGGAATCGAATTTCGACCAGTTTGTTGCACTTTCCATCCTCCACGGAGGAGTAAAAACTTCTAAGTCCCATTTTAAATTTGCCTCGAATGCCGAAAGTGGTTTTGTAACCGATAAACTTTAATGTGCTTAATCGAAAGCACCTTTGGATCCGTAGGACGCTTATCCGAACTTGATTTATCCTTTAACATGCTTTGTTTGCCTTCGAGAGAACTTTTTTATCTCATTCGAAGATATTCCGTTGAAACTCCAATGACTTGTAGCTTCATCTATCCCGCAGTAAAGATGGGACACACCCATCGACCACATCCTTAAGGATTGGGATGAACTAGACGTTGTACTTATGGCGGTTCAAGGAGGAGGTAGCAATGACCAAGACCGCCCCTTGATTAGATGGGACGCTGTACTTGTGCTAAGCTCAAGGAGAAGGTAACAATGACCTGCACTCGTCAGCCCTTATGATTGGGATGGACCGTGACGTTGTACTTGTGGCGGAGCTCCAAGGAGAAGGTAACAATGACTGCACTCTCGTCAGTTCTTGCTATTGGGATGAATTTTACTTAGGCGAGCACTGGCTGCAGCTTAAGCCTGAGGGAGGTTTGTTTCCACTCAGAGGGATTTTATTACTTAGGCGAGCACTGGCTGTAGTTAGCCTCCCAGTGGGAGGTTTGCTCACCTTGTGAGGATTTCTATTACTTAGGCGAGCACTGGCTGTAGCTTAAGCCTCCGAGGGAGGTTTGCTCTCCACTGTAGGATTTCTATTACTTAGGCGAGCACTGGCTGCAGCTAAGCCTCCCGAGTGGGAGGTTTGCTTTCCACCAGAGATTTCTATTACTTAGGCGAACTGGGCTGCAGCTAAGCCCCCGAGTGGGAGGTTTGCTCCACTGTAGAGGATTTCTATTACTTAGGCGTAGCATCAAGCCCCGAGGGAGGTTTGCTCACCCAGGATTTTTTAGCTTTGAAGGAGGAGGTAACAATGACCCACCTCGTCAGTCTTTTATGTGTTTTCATTATTTTGATGTTAAGGCAAATCTGGGCTGTTAGAAGTTCTGTAGTGAGGCTTGCTCACCACTTGTAGGATTTGAATTACTTTGAAAGAGTACTTGACTGTAGTTGCCTCCGAGTGGGAGGCCTGGCTCGCCACCCTAGAGGATTTTGAATACTAAGGCTAGTACTTGACTGTACAGTAAGCCTCCCGAGTGAGGCTGGCCGCCACTCGCAGGATTTTGAATACTTAGGCGCAGTACTTGGACTGCAGTTAAGCGCTCGAGTGGGAGGCTGGCTCACCGGTATAGGATTTTGAATACTTAGGCTAGTACTTGATCAGAAGCTAAGCCTCCGAGTGGGAGACCTGCTCACCACTCGGGTAGGATTTTGAACACTTAGGCGTAGCTTGGACTCCAGCTAAGCCTCCGAAAGGAGGCTGGCCTGCCACTCTAGAGGATTTTGAATACTTAGGCTAAGCGGATCAAGAGCTAAGCTTCCCGAGAGTGAGACTGGCTCTGCACTTGAAAGGATTTTTTTACAAACTTAGCGTAATCCGGATTCACAACTGCCACCCACCGGGGAAATTTCAACAAAAAGCAACAACAATCACCGGTAAAATTATAACATTCTTGTCTTAGATAAACAAACCACAAAAAAGTACTTTTATTACATCTCAACCGAGTGAGTTTTAAGTGTAAAGGGCGAGCAGCTCCGCATTCCAAGCTCGAGGCTCACTCATCCTGCGATCACATGCTAGAGATGATATGCCTGCTAGGAGGACTCTGTGACGATGAAGGGACCTTCCCAAGTGGGAGCGAGCTTGTGTTGTTTCGTTGATCCACCTGAGGACCAAATCTCCTCTTGGAAGGCTCGACTCTTCACATTTCTGGCATGGAATCGACGCAAGTCTTGTCGATAGATAGCTCGAGCGGATCAGGGCCATTTCTCTCTCCTCTTCCAAGAGGTCGAACGATCTTGTCGGGCTTGTTCCGCTTTCTTCAGTAGTATAGTTCACTCGAGGCGATTGTGAAGGTGTCACTCGCAGTAACTGCTTTAGCTCCATAGACCAGGAAGAATGGAGTTCTCCCACCGACCGATTAGGAGTGGTCCTCAATCCTCGAGAATCGATGGAAGTTCGTCGACCAAGCTCCTCGAATGCGGCTTGAGATCACGATCAACCGTGGTTTCAGCCTCTTTGAGAATGAGGCCGCTTGCCTGCTCTCGCTTGTCCATTCGATCGAGGATGAGCCATCAAGCATAGTCGACCACGCTGCCTTAGAGAGGCGAGTAAGGCTTTGAACTTGTCATTATCGGTTTGACCCATTGTCGGTGATGATGCTATGCGAACTCCATATCTGAATATCAACTCTCCGATGAAACCGATAGCAAGGCATGCATCGAGGTTCTTGATGGGCTTGGCTTTGATCCACTTGGTGAACTTGTCGATCGCACTAGCAAATGAGTGCCGCTTGCCAGTTCTCAACGGTCCAATCATGTCCAATCCCCAAACAGCGAAGGGCCGCACGAGTGGAATGGTCTTCAAGGTCGAGGGGGTTGTGCGACATGTTGAATAGAACCATCCTTCACACTTGTCGACTATTTTTTGCCATTTCATTTGTTGCCAAGAAAACTCCGCTGGTATGTTTTAGCCACAATGGTCCGAGAGGACGATGATGGCCATGTGTCCCCAGTGGATATCCTCAAGAATTATCTCGATTCCTCTTCCGCGTGATACACTTCCGCCGACCTAACAAGGCTCAGATAATTGTCCCTTGATCATCGTGAAGGTTTGGATCGACGGACGATCCGTCGAGCCTCTTCATTCTCCGGGAGCTCTTCCTTAGGATATGCGATGTACGGCACCGTCTGGCCGGAGTGATGACCACAACTTCCATAATCAGGTCGACTACTACGGGACCTCAACTTCACCGGATCATTACACTCTTTTGCTGCGGGCTTCTTCGGAAAGGATCCTCCTGCACCGATGGTGCATGAATGTGCTCCAAAATACATCACGGGAATGGCTTCCCTTGACCCTATCTTCGCCAAATCATCCGTTTTGATTTTTCAATGTATATGATGAAGCTCTAACCCTCGAATTTCTTCTCCAACTTTCTCATCGACACAAGAATCTGTCATAGCCGGGCTTCGACATCCCACTCCTTCATCACTTGATTAACAACCAGATCCGAGTCGCCAGAGACCATAAGGCTTACGGGACGAAAGTGAAATGGCCATACGCAACCCATACAGGAGTGCTTCATATTCTCGCTTGTTGGAAGAATCAAAGTGAATCTGAGAACATATTTGAGCTTATCTCCTGGGAAACCAATACAACTCGCACCGTAACTGCTCAAAGATCTTGAACCATCAAAACATAGTCCAAAGGTTCGAAAGTGAACTTGAGTCGAAGTTGCTCACCCACTCGGCGAGGAAGTCTGCTATTGCTTGGGACTTGATGGCTTTTTGCCTCAAATTTGATATCAAGGGAAGGAGTTCAATCGCCCATTTAGCCACTCGACCGCTTGCATCTCTGTTATGAAGAATTTCCGATAATGGGCGTCACGACGATCAGAATGGAATGATCGAGAAATAATGAGCAACCTTCTTTGTGGTCATATAAATCCCATAAACAAGCTTCGATAGTGAGGGTATTTGCTTTGATGGGGTCAAGACTTCGTAAAGATAATAAACCGGGCGTTGAACTTTGAAGGCTTTTCCTTCTTCTTCCCCGCCGATCGTAAGTACTAGATCGACGACTTGTCCAAAGGCTGCAATGTAAAGCAACAAAGGCTCTTGCTGATAGGAGCAGAAGCACGGGTCGGGGAGAGCGTAGCTTTTAGCTCGCAAACGCTGCATCAGCTTCGAGTCCACTGAACTTGTCTCGACTTTCTTCATCACGGTAAAGAGGCAATGCCTTTTCACCGAGGCGAGAGATGAATCGACTTAAAGCGCCAGCATCCAAGAAGCTTTCATCGTGCACACATAGTATGCCTATTCGAGTATGGTGCCAACCTTTTCGGTTAGCATCGATTCCTCGCCGTAAACGAAAACCGAGTAACTTTCCACCAGAACTCCAAATGTGCACTTTGATGGGTTAAGCTTGATATCATACCTCCCGAGATTGGCAATGTTTCAAAGAAGGTCACCAACAGGTCGGAACCCTTCGTGACTTGACCACTATATCATCCATGTACGCCTTCACATTCCGACCGATTTGAGTGAGCAAACACTTCAATCATCCTCATGAATGTGGCTCCCGCATTCTTGAGACCGAATGGCATGGTGACATAACAGAAGCACCAATGGAGTGATGAACGCTGTTTTGATCTCTCATCGGGTCCATATGACGGATCTCGATGGTACCCGGAATAGGCCTAAAAAGACAACCTCTCACATCCCGCAGCTTGAGTCTAATTATTTGGTCAATGCGAGGAAGAGGGAATGATCTTTCGGCAGGCCCATTGATATGCTTGAAATCGATGCACATGCGCAACGACTTGTCCTTCTTGGGGACCATGACGACATTGCGAGCCACTGAGTGGTAGATCTCTGATGAACTCTGCCGCTAAGAGCCGAGCCACCTCCTCGCCAATGGCCTTTCTCTTCCGGACGGCGGACCACCAAGATATTCTTTAACCGGTTTGAATTTTGGGTCGACTCAGGCGATGCTCAGCCAGCTCCCCTCGAACACCCATGTCAGCCAGTTCCATGCAAAGATGTCCCAGCTCACGGAGGAACCGGATGAGCGCTTCTTCCCATTTTGAGTCGAGTGTTGTTGAGATGTTGGTCGAGCAGCATTGGGATCACCGTGAATGTGAACCTGTTTCGCCTCACCACGATCGAATGTCGACCAGTAGCAGGCTTCTTAGCTCGCAACAAATCACTGGATCTGCAGCTCGATACTCTTTGTAGCTCTACCATCGCTAACCGAGCATCGCGATCTTAGAGCCTTCGAAGCACTCTTCCGCTTCTTCCGATCTGCTCGTGTAAAGTTGATCACGCCTTTGGGACCAGGCATCTTCGCTTAAGATACACGTAACATGGTCGGGCCATGAACGCATGTTTCGCCTTCCTGCATTAGTGATAAGCGCCTGAAATCCACGACCTCAAAGGTCAACTTTTCTTCCGGAAATGCTTCAATCACCAAAAACTACATCAAGAGCAATTTGGCCGAGTGACTCACCTTCTTTCCGTGAATGACTCGCGGAAGCTCATGTTATCGCATCGAACCGACATCGAATGCCCATTCCTTTCAACGCCTCCACAATATGTTCAAGCCACTACCACCATCCATCGACTTTGGTCACCGAGTGCCCTCAATAACCGGTCGACCACCAATGCTTGCCTCCCGTGGGTGGCAATGTGCGCCAGTGATCGCGACCGGTCGAATGTGGTCCGGGACCATTTCAGATAATTGGGAGTCGCCGAGCAACCAAGTTCACTTCCCGATTGATAACCTTCAATCGATTTTGCTTTCGACGCCAAAGAAAATCATCGGTGGAATCGACCCGGGATATCCATCATCACCGCCATATCTTGTCCTCAACTTTGGTTCCTCTATCCTTATCCTTGAGTTGTTTCTTGAACCGCTGAATCAAGAGCCGACATCGCCGAGGTATGTTTCGTAAATGAGTTTACCTCTTCATCTTTCTTTGTATGAATATGACATGGCAAATCCAACACGCCTTCCATCCCGGTCTTTCACCTTCTTGGGGTTCCAAGGACCTTGGGTTTCCTTGAACTTTCCCGGGTCACAGCCAAGGCCTCCCGGAGCGGCTGGCTCGGCTTGCGCTTCGCTCCGATCGAATTTCTCCTCCACGGCCTCATTGGCGGCCGATTTGTATTTACTCAATTCGAGCCGATCCTCTTCTTCACCATTTGCATACTTGGTGGCAATCTCCATCATCCGACTCAGGTCATATCTCCTGGCTCGACCAAATTTCAACTCAATCGTTTGACACCTTCTTTGAAGGCACAGATCGCCTGGTGATCGATACATTCTCGATCGTGGTGGCAAAGTGATCCACCTCCGATATAATCTCTCAAAGTTTCACTCGACTTTTGCACACGACCGCAACTCCGCCAATCCCGCTGGTCGCTTGCAAGTTCCTTCAAATGTCCCCGACAAACACTGCAAGATCTTCCCAAGTGTAAATATCACGGTGCTAATCGATTCAACCACGCTCGGCTGAACCCTCCAACATAAGAGGCAATGTTTATGGCTACTCTCATCGCTGCCGCATCCGATCTGAACAGCCACTGGCAATCTTCAAGCCAAGTGTCGCTTGATTCACCAAGGAACTTATCGACTCAAACGCCAACCCGGTTGGGAGGAATCACCGCGGCCCGATGGCTCACGAAACACTCGTCCCGAGACATGAACTCGCCGGAGGGAACATCTCTATCATGGCCGCCTTTGAGCTCTGTTCTCGCCGACCAAACCTTGAACGATAATAGATCTCGATCAAAGCCTGGTTCCTGGGTCGATCGAACTCTTCGCCAACACTGCTGCCCGCGCCCCGCCGAGGAGCGTGATGATCCACCCCTTGGGAGGAGGAGACTGACGCCGATCATGCGACGAATCGTGCTCATACCGCTCGCGCTCTTGTATTGATCATCACGCCAGCCCCACATTCTCACGCCGGGCGATCTCGACTATGGGCCGATCGACTGAATTCGCAGCCGACGGATCGGTTGTGAATCCTGCTCCGCGATCGGATACCACCGAGTTTTGATCTCCCGAGCAGATCTCTGATTTGCAGCAGCAACCTCTACCATTCGACCGAAGGCTGAATTGACTCGCTATACTGCAAGTACTGCTAAATTCTGAATCGGAGTTCGATATACCCGAGTTGGCGGTTGAAAGAGCCGACGCCGACCGATTCTCGGAACCCTTGGTCGCGCTGGCTCGCCGAGTACTCGCCAAGGTTCTCCACGAAAGGCCAGCCAGTCACAACGTGCATCCTCCAAGGCACGAGCCTCGGGTTTCTCCAACGATAGGAGTGTGAAGTGCATCCACCCGGCCGGGCGAAGCCTCCTCCGAGCAAGTGAGGGCCTGCAGTACTCTTCATGGGCTTGTTCGGACGCTTCCACCGCCACCTCCGCTGGTGCGGGTGAATCCGGGACTGCGTGGGTCCATCGACCATTAGAACCTCCGCCACGGGTCATCGCTATCGATTCGGATGCGCTTTTCCAGCGAGCCACCGTAAGGCCAGAGATCGGCTTGCCCGACGCGACTTGGGGGTGGCCGATCATGGCCACCGATGCCTTACCCATCACGGCTTCCTCGATCGACCGGAACGCTAACGGGAGACTGGAGCGAAGATTGGCAGAGCGATCGACATACAGTCGACGGTCACAGGAGGACGCACGGACACACGTAGGCGAAGCGTCACTACGGACGGGAACGCGCCCACGCCGAGTGGAGCCTCCTCGGGTTGCTGAGTCGCCGGGCATTTAACGTGAGCGCACCGAGACGGATCTCGTGGCCACAACGTAACTCCACCAAAACCATGATGTAGGAGAACGAAGAATCCCAACTTCTCCAACAACGCTAGAACACCTGCCCAAGGTGGGCGCCAATCGTCGTGGGTTCTAAGTCCGACAAGAGAATGGGGGTAGGTATGGAGAGGCAAGATCCTAGCTATGGAGTAGTTGTACAAGGGATTTACGAGTTCAGTGCCTTCTTGAGAAACCAATAGCCCCACGCCTTGGAGCCCTGGGAGGCGGTCGATCGGATTATATGCGACATGTGTTACAGGTGCGAACCTTTCACCGTGGAGGGGTGGCTTATAGAGTGCGCCAGACCCCAGCCAACCCATGAAGTAGAGGGTTTACAGGCAGAAGCTAGTAGGCCATCGTAACGCCTACATAAAGTGTCATTAAGATAATAAAGACTATTTAACTACATACCGCTTGGGGCACCGAGGGCTCTTGACTCCGTGGTCGAATGGGTCTTCATGGTCGAAAGTGTCTTGAATCTGCTGAGTGGAAACCTACCAGTCGATCGAAGGCTTCTATGTAGTGTCCTTGTAGAGGGTACCTTTGGGCAGGTCTATGACCCTACCCCGTGTACATGACTTCATCATACCCATATCATCAATATTAATCAAGCAGAGTAGGTATTACCTCCATCGAGAGGGCCCAACTCGGCAAAAACATCGTCCCTTGTCTCGTTACCATCCGCTTAGACGCATGCCAGACCTCGCCCGAGATCCGCCGGTTTTGATTAATCGGACTGTGCCATTCCTCTACTCACTCATTAATTCTCCTCGTTATTTTACTACGACGACAATGTAATTCAAGAAATCGGATTTCACCTTGCATCATAAGGCAACCATTGCCGAGTCTTCTCGTCTGTCGTTTCCTTTTTCCTAGGCTCATTCGCCGCTCCACCGCCATGGTGCTTCTGCCTCGGTCAATCGAATCCATAACCACGGTCATGGATCAGACGCTAAAAATAATGATTCCTCCACTCCGACAGTGATCCATTCCAAGGGCTCTCAGATTTCGCGAAAAAACGCTCCCCTGCTTGTAGACATGCCTGACGCATCTTATATCTTCGCACGCAAGGAAGTGCCCTTATTACTTACAAAATGAATACCCACCGCAGATGGGACCCACCAGTGGAGGATGACTTAGGGCCAATCTGTTGACGGGATTCGAGGGTTTTATCAACTTAGTCAATATGAACGATTCTATTCCAAAGGATCGCACGATGTCCATCCAACGCCATAGTGCTTCTTCAATCTCCGGTCTTCGCTCCAAATTACCAAAGAAGCGCTTTGGCCGCAGGCTCCCGCTCTCCTTGGCCCATTGTGATGCCGCAGAGGCCCTCACTTCTACTACTCCCACTCACGCCCTGTGGTATCCTCTACTCACCCAAACCCCATGTTATTTCGCTACATTTAGCCTTACGCCGCAATTGAACCAAAGGAACTGCCAGATTCTCTCCGCAACCATCACGAATGCTTTCCCCTGCCTGCCTTCCCCTTCCTAGGCCTCGGGCCACGCCCGCCACGGGTGCTCTTTATGTGGTCAATATGGTCAACGACCGACTTCCACCGGAGAGTATTTTACGGAGAGGCCGACAATGGGTTCAGACGGCCAAGGAAGTGCCTCCTATTACGCTAAAATAATTATTCCTCCACCTGATAAATAGGGACCCAACGGACGGCCACCTTATTTCGCGAAAACGTTTCCCCGACTGGGACCTACCGGACGGGCCAGATTGTGAAAAAAACGCTCCTCGCTGGTCGCACCGACCCACCGTAAGTGCCTCCTTTTACGCACATAAAAAATGAATACCCCTTGCTAGCGGGACTCACCATGGAGGGAGGCTGACTTAGGGCCTACTAAGTTGAATCGAAGGGGCCTTGTCAACTTTAGTCAATATGAACGATTCTAGCTCCAGCTGATCAGACGATTTTCATCCAACTACCAGTGCTTCTTCAACCTCTCGTCTTCTTTGCTCCAATTACTAAGCTACTTTGTGCACATGCTCCTGCCCCGATGGTCATGAAGCTGGAGGCCTCACCGGCTTTACTATTCCCACCGCAAGGAAGCCCTGGTGAAATGACGGCAGCCCTCACAATCAGAAATGTAACCAAGAACCTCAGATTCTTTCTCCGCTGGCTTCCATCGTTGCCTTTTCCTGCTCTCCCTGTCAGTCTCCCCTTCCTAGGCTCCTCGCTGCCGTCCACCGCCTGCTGTTTGCGATGGTCAACGTGGTCAAGGAACGATTTATCTGACGTGGATCAGATGTGGAGAGGCTGATAGCTTGGTCCACGCCGCAGCAGGAAGTGCCTCCTTATTACGCTTAAAATAATGATTCCTCCACTGACAATGGGACCCACCGACGCCACCGATTTCGCGAAAAACATTTCCGATCGCTGGGGACCCACCGTTACATCTTCGCACGCAAGGAAGCGCGTCCGCAAAAAACCAAAACGATTCGACCGGCCGGGACCCACCAACTTACATCTTCGCACGCAAGGAAGTGCCTCGGCGTCGGACCCACCGGTCAAGCGCATTTAGCTTGTCATTCCGTTGCGTAACGTACGCACATACCGGTCTGTAGAGGCGCCGCACGCGTCGAGATGTAGAGGCGCCGCACGTGTCGAGAGAGGCGCCGCACGTAGGTACACGCACGCCAGCGGAGGGTGAGAAAGAAAATACCGCCACGCACGCATATACGGGCGGGGTCTCAACGCCACCACAGACACGCATATGGCTGGGTCGAACGGAGAAACAACGCCGCTGCCGTGTTCATGGGGAGCCAACCGCGGCGGGAACGGAATGGTCGTGTTCATCGGGAGGCTTGGACGAACAGGTGATGGAAACGGGCCGAGTACCGTGACAGCGAGGAAACGGCCTCAGTGTTCGACTGCCACGCTCAAACGGGGTCCCTGATCGGAGGTGGGCGATGCAGAAACGGAGGAAACGGACTCCCACGGCCAAACGGGGTCCCGCGGAGGGGTGACTGCAAAACGGACGAAACGGACTTGTGTTGGAGCTTCCACTACTAAACGGGGAGGGGTGTATGCATCAAAACGGACTCCACGAGACATCGCTCATCTCCACCGACTCCTCCACCCTCCACTTGCCACGGCCGACCTTCCTCCACTTCCACGGCTCCCCTGCTCATCCACCCTCCACCGCCACTCCACTGCCACTGCTCAACCACCCCTCCGGTGGCCACCCTCCACCGCCTACCTGCTCATCCAGCCTCCACACCACGGGTCCTGCTCCACACCCCTCCACTACGCCACCCTCCACCGGCTCACTGCTCATCCAAATTCTCCACACCACGGGTTCCCTGCTCATCCTGAGGCAACGCCACCGCCACATCCGGTCATTTTCCTTCTAGGGGGCTCCGAAGCGCCGGTTTGGCGCTTCTTGAGAGAGCATTGCTAAACTCCGGAAGACCGATCTGAACGAGGATCCGGCGGCGGGGCGTCCTCCATGTAAAACCATTCCGAAGCCAGTCTTGGATGCCTTATTTGGGGTTCGGATAGATATCGGTCCGGCGATCGCGCCATAGTTGACTCCGCCCACTTGATATATTGACCCCTTATGAGAAAGGGTACTAGGTAGAATAATCTCTTCACTGTTGCGAAATGAGCCTCGGCGCCAAGAATAGCTCGCAAGAGACCACGAAGCCCTTGATGTGCAAAATGGAAGCAGGCGTAAGGTGGTGCAAGCTGGGTAGTAGAACTCCAAGCCCCCGGGAGAAGCGGATGGATTGGAAATCCGAGTCCTCTTACTAGATAAGAGATGAAGAATACCCGCTCTCCTTTAGAGGATCGGGGACACTCTCCTTGCTTTCCGCCCTTGTAGGTGGCGAGTCCGGCCCGAACCGGAACCATGAAGGCCGGAGGAAGAAATCCCTTAGTTTTGAGTATAACTAGCTCGCTATCACGGGGCGAAAGCATCTCTCAATTTCGAGCTGAGGGCTGGGGCCTTGAAGGAGGAGGCCAGCGTCGTATCCATGATGGAATGGGCTTTGGTCGGAGGCGCTCAATGAAAGCTTCTTGAAGGGGGATGGTGTGACTCGAGATCTAGATCCTTGCCCCTTTATAGGCAGCTCATTTTGTGCTGACAAGGGGTAAGTGTAAAAATACCCTAGCTTTTCGCATTAGTTCAAACACGTGGAAGATGGCCATTATTGGGCGTAGAAAGCCAGGGCGCAGCATTTATCGAAGCCGGGACACTATTAAACAAGTATATGGAATTTGGAGAAGAACCCACCTCATAATGCGAAGACAATCAGCCATGAGGACTCATCGTCATTGAAGCCTGGTTAAAGGGAGACTCTTGAGGAGTCCCGGATTAGGGGGGTGTCCGGATGGCAGAACTATCACCGTTGGCGGACTCACAGACTATGAAGATACTAGATTGAGACCGTCCGAAGTAAGGATGGGACTTTCCATGGCGTGGAAGGCAAGCTTAGCGTCTGGATATGTATATCTCCTACCATTGTAACCGACTCTATAACCCTAACCTATCCGATGTCTATATAAACCAGGAGGGTTTTTTAATCTAGTAGGGCCGAACAACAATCATACCATAGGCTAGCTTCTAGGGTTTAGCCTCCTTGATCTACGTAGTAGATCTACTCTTGTACTACAATATCGTGGTTCTAAGTCGATAGTAGAATGGGGGTAGGTATGGAGAGCAAGATCCTAGCTATGGAGTAGTTGTATCGCATGAGGGATTTGAGTTCAGGCCCTTCTCGGAGGAAGTAATAGCCCTCGTCTCGGAGCCGGAGGCGGTCATTTGGATTATATCGTATGTGTTACGAGTGCGAACCCTTCTACTGTGGAGGGGTGGCTTATATAAGTCGCCGGACCCCAGCCAACCCATGTAGCGGAGGGTTTATGGTGAGTTAAAGCTAGGCGTTCTTGGTAGCGCCTTACATAAAGTGTCATTAAGATCATAAAGACTATTTAACTCTGAACCGTTTGGGCACGAGTGGCTCTTGGACTCCTGGTGGTCGAGTGGGTCTTCATGGTGAGTGTCTTTATATCTGTCGGTGGAAACCTACCAGGTCGTGGGAAGGCTGCTTCTCTTGCGAGTGTCCTTGTGGAGGTACCTTTGGGCAGGTCTATGACCCTACCCAGGTACATGACTTCATCATTAGCCCCGAATGGATCGAGGTTTGAGTGAGGAAGGAGTTGATAATCTTTCCGACCTGTTCTTACGTGTTGCGAGTGTGTCTTACTCTAGATCAACGACCTTTTAGTGATGGCATCAACTTCTCTTTCGATCGCCTTGATCCATTCTTCACGTTTGTCGAGTGAACTCTGTGAACTTGAGGATTTCGGCTGACGGATCGAAATCTGCTATCGGCGAGTTGTTCTGCGGTTAGCGGTTCGCGGGATCTGAAATTTTGGGAAGCGTGAAGCGGAAAACTACGGCACTCGGATGGGATAAAGCGATGGCGCCTCGATCTTCGTGCCGCCTTTTTAGCCACCTATCGCGTGCGGCGCTTTATTCTTGGATTTGTGGGATTGCTGGGCCTACGGTCGACCACTCGAGCGGCCCCATATAAAGCGTCGGGCAGGGTATTTTGAGCAGTCGCGACCCCAATCTTCTCCTCCCTCCGCCTCCAAACCTTCTCGCTCGCTCTTAGCCCGTCAGCGCGCAGCTCGATACTTGCTTGACTGGCGACCATGGTGAAGGAAGACCGCAGCCTGGAGCAGGTGAAGAAGGCGGCGAAGGCTAAGGAAGCGCCCGGTCGGGCGGATCCTCTTGGCGGTCCAAGCTGCACGCAAGGCTGGGTCCAAGGAGATTGGATCCGCTCGACCATCACCAAGAAGGACCTCACCGTCGGCCAATGAAGGACTGATCCCCATGGGTCGTGAGGCTTAGAGGAGCACAGTGGCAACCGTAACTGAAGAGGGTGAGTCGTTCTCCACAGCCACCACGTAGATCGGGGTTTTCTGCTTACGAATCCTTTTTTCGGGGTTTCGAACTTTTTGGGGCAACTCCATCATTTCCTCCCAACTCCATTGTCTACCTTGCTGCTTTCATTTGTTTATCGAGAACTTCTTGGGTTGTCGACCCCTTGAGGGTCTCTTCAAGCACATATTCACTGTCGCTCTCGGGCGGTGAAAGAAAACGAACCAATGAGAGAACCCAAGTAATCCAGATGTGTGGGGACTCGGGGTCGAGATAGAGGGAAGGCGCCTTTCGGCTATGACTCTCCACGACTTCGGTTAGAGGGTGGCGGTCGACACTGTTCTCTGCCAAGACCAGCCAGGCCTTGGGGCAGTCTCTGAGGCTCCCTCCTTTCTCCATGAGTCAGTGAACAAGCCATCTTCCACAGAAGGTGTTACGAGAGGAGAAGGCCAAGTAAAATTGTTGATGGGCGCGTAGTCAGCTCATTACGCGATGGGGTGACCGGCATGGATCTCTGGAGGTTTTCCTTGACGGCGTATTCAGCCACTCCAATACGAGGTCATCCGATGTGGATGTACTCGAATGCGGATGATACACTCGGGTCCATCGGAGGAGGTCGATGGCGCACGCTGGAGAAGTGGATGGCTGCCATCACGAAACAAAGATAACCTTCGCGGAACTGGGAGGATTCCACCACTCGACGGACTTACGAGTAGACAAGGTACAACCACTTATCTTCATTTGTGATTAGGCTGCATTCATTCTGTTTAGATGCCAACTCGTCGATTGACTTTCGCCTTGTTTTGTTGTCTTCTAGGTCACCTTGAGATGTACTTTCGATGCCCAGCAGGCGCGAGAAGCAGATCGAAGAAGAAGAAGAAGTGGAGGTGAAAGTCGGGAGGAATGGGAGTCAGCGGCGAGGAGGATGAGGAGGATGAGAGCTCGATGAAGAGGAGGAGGAGGAGGAAGAGGAGGAACGTCGATCCTCCTCGCTCGGAGGAAGGTCAAGTTGCGCGCTTGACCAGTAGGAGCGCGGTAAAGCTGTTGTGCCTTGCCAGGCGATCGGCGAAGCGACCTAGGACAACTTCCCTGCCCGTGAGAAACCACGAAGCAACCTCGAACAGCGTCGTCAAAGCCGGCTGAAGGCTCTGCCCAAGATCGGATGGTCATCCCCACCATCTCCGGGTAACCAACAGAACCTTCTATTTCCTTATTCAACGTGAGTGAACTTTGAGTCGACTTGATGGTGATCAGCCGATTCTTGAAATCTCAATGCCGCTACCTCGAGACTTCAATAAGCACGAAGATCAGGAAATGGAGGATGCTGCCACCTCCAACCTTGGTATGATCTCACGAGGTTTAAACTTTTAGTCGATTGGACTTCCATGTTTACTTTTGAATCTTTCTTGTAGTTCGCCTCCGTCATTGATCTCCCGATGATGTGAGGAAGCGCCATTGAGGAAGAGGAAGAACAAGAGAGTGCCTGCTGGCAAGGCTGCTCGATCATGGCGATTCTGAGGCGCTGATTTCGAGGAGGCAACCCCTCGGACTTCTGTGTCTTTTCTGTACGGCTGACAAGTGCCCGGCCCGCCGTCATTGCTGATCCACCATCTCTCTTTGCTATACACCACGTCCGGAAGACCAAGTGAGTCTGCTAAGGAGGCCATCATGAGGCAGGGATCATGATGGAGCAAGTGAAAGCGGTCGAGAGGCTAGCGAGGTGACCTATGATGCTAGTTCAGCTCTCGAGCAATGTCCAAATAAAGTCGATTGTTGCTTGCTTTGTTAGGATATGCTACTGGCTGCTTCCATACGGAGATTTCCATATCTGTACACCCTTTGGGTGGGTGTGTCGATTAATTTTTTGTGGGGGCACGTGCAGTGCACCCTGAGTGTAATCCCGAGACTATGGATGATTGCGTGCGGTCGGCTATAATCTTTATCTTGTGAACTTCTTCACTCGACACGGGCGGACCAAGTCGAGCGGAACCATAAAACCGGTGGGGGCACGCTAAGTGCACTTTGGGTGTAATCCCGAGACTATGGTCATTGCATCTGATCGACTATAGTCTAAAGAACTATGTGTTGTTGTTGTCGTTTTTTTCTTTTGGTGTTGGTGAACCAAATTAGTAAAACCAGTGGGGAGCACGGCTGGGTGCACCGGCTGGTGTAATCCGAGACTCTTGTCGAATGTTTTGATTCATTGTAGTCTTAGAAATCTACTATTTTCCTTAATCACTCGGAAGTGATCATCTTTGATGTCTTTCGTTGGTTGACTCTTTGTAGAAATCTTGCGAGCTTGTGGCTCGCTATCTTTGAGATTAGAGAACAAGCAGATCCAGCTCAACCTCGATTTGCGAGGCAAAGGATGAAGCAAAAGGTATGGCTGGTGAGAACTTTTGTGACTGCCTTTGTTTTCTGTTCATTCTCAACTCTGTTCTCATTGTTGCTTTGAGATAAAGCTGGAAGAGACTTTGAAGAAGAAGGACCTTGACCTTGCGAGAGAGCACGAGAAGGCGGCTTTGGAGAAAACAAAGCTTGCTGAAGAAAGCTTGCCTCGGTCGACAAACTTGAAGATGAAAATGCCAAGCTGAAAGCCGCTCTTGATGCGACTAACAAGGAAGTTAGTCGACTGAAGAGCGACAAGATTACTACTGTCGACAAGGCTGGCCAACTAGCGGAAGCGAAATGACTGGAGATTTATCTTGGAGGACTACGCCAAGAAGCTGTTTCTCATGCTTGAAGGTAATCTCTTTTACCCGATTGTCTTGCTATCACCGGCTCATCACATGATCGTTATTTTGAGTCTGAGCTGTGTTTTCAGAATTCTGTCAAAACTTCGAAGAAGAAACCAGTCGAGTGGAAACCAGCTTGGACCCCATCAACTCTCTGTGAAGGACGAAGCTGCTATGAATGTGCTCCATTGGAGTCTCGCGTTGCTAGCGTGGTGGATTATCTTGCTCATTGAAAGTTGCGGTGTCGCGGATCGACTCGACTCTCGGCGCGAGCAGGCGGCTTAGAATGACCTTGAATCCACGATGACTTCATTGAATGAGATTCCAAGTCGAGTGCAAGAATGGAAAAAGTCTTACGCGGTGTGGTGCTGATGTTGCTCTATCTACGGTTCGCGTCCTTTGCAAAGGAAGCGCAAGAGGACAAGCTGGTGTCTCTCAAGCTTGCCAACACCAGGAAGCACGACTTGGATCTTTCATGGAGACTTTCATCGCTGCTGCTACCCGTATTGCCGGCGGAATCGACCTCGACCAGTTTGTTGCACCTTCTAGTCCTCCACGGAGGTAAAAACTTCTAAGTCCACCTTAAATTTGCCTCGGAATGCAGAGTGGTTTTTGTAACCGATAAACTTTAGGGCTTAACGCTGAGCACCTTTGGATCCGTGGGGCGTTTATCGAACTTGATTTATCCTTTAACATGCTTTGTTTGCCTTGAGAGAACTTTATTCCTCATTGGAAGATATTCGTTGAAACTCGATCGACTTGTGCTTCATCTATCCTGCGGTAAAGATGGAACCGGACTGCGGCCCGACCTCGTCATCCTTGCGGTTAGGATGAACCGCGCGTTGTACTTATGGCGAAGCTTTGAAGGAGGAGGTAGCGATCGACCTGCACCTCGTCGTCCTTCAGATTAGGATGGGCCGCACGTTGTACTTGCGGCGAAGCTCGAAGGAGAAGGTAGCGATCGACTTGCACCCTCGTCGTCCTTGCGGTTAGGATGGACCATACGTTGTACTTGTGGTGGAGCTCGAAGGAGAAAGGTAGCGATCGACCTGCACCTCGTCGTCCTTACGGTTAGGATGAATTCCTTAATTAGGCGAGCAGGCTGCAGCTAAGCCTCGAGTGGGAGGTTTGCTCTCCACTCGGTAGGATTTTTATTACTTAGGCGAGCCTTGGGCTGCGGCTAAGCCTCCCAGTGGGAGGTTTGCTCTCCACTCGGTAGGATTTCTATTACTTAGGCGAGCCTTTGGGCTGCAGCTAAGCCTCCGGTGGGAGTTTGCTCTCCACTCGGTGGGATTTCTATTACTTAGGCGAGCACTGGGCTGCAGCTAAGCCTCAGTGGGAGGTTGCTCTCCACTCGGTGGGATTCTATTACTTAGGCGGCGCTGGGCTGCAGCTAAGCCCCAGTGGGAGGTTTGCTCTCCACTCGGTGGGATTCTATTACTTAGGCCAGCTGGGCTGCAGCTAAGCCCAGTGGGAGGTTTGCTCTCCACTCGGTGGGATTTTTGTAGCTTTGAAGGAGGAGTGTAGCAGTCGACCTGCACCTCGTCGTCCTTGCAGGTTTTCATTATTTTGGATGTTAAAGCGAATCCTTGGGCTGTTGCAAGCCCCAGTGGGAGGCTGGCTCACCACTCGGTAGGATTTGAATACTTGTGAGTACTTGGAGCTGCAGCTAAGCCTCCAGTGGGAGGCTGGCTGCATCTCGGTGGGATTTTGAATACTTGGCGAGTGCTTGGACTGCAGCTAAGCCTCAGGGTGGGAGGCGGCTCGCCACTCGGTGGGATTTTGAATACTTAGGCGAGTGCTTGGACTGCAGCTAAGCCCCGAGTGGGAGGCTGGCTCGCCACTCGGTGGGATTTTGAATACTTAGGCGTAGTGCTTGGACTGCAGCTAAGCCCCGAGTGGGAGGCTGGCTCGCCACTCGGTGGGATTTTGAATACTTGGCGAGTGCTTGGACTGCAGCTAAGCCCCAGTGGGAGGCGGCTCGCCACTCGGTAGGATTTTGAATACTTAGGCGAAGCGGATTAGCAGCTAAGCCCCGAGTGAGGCCGGCTCGCCACTCGGAAAGGATTTTTACAAACTTAGGTGAACGGATTCACAACTAAGCCACCCTTTGGAAATTTCAACAAAAGTAAAATTCTTGGGAAAATTATAACATTCTTGTCTTAGATAAACAAACTACAAAAGTACTTTTATTACATCTCAAGCGAGTGAGTATTAAGTGTAAAAGGGTGGAGCAGCTCCGCTTTCAAGCTCGAGGCTGGTCGATCTGGCGATCAACGTTGTAGAGATGATATGCTCCGTTGTGGAGAACTCTTGTGGCGATGAAGGGACCTTCCCAAGTGGGAGCGAGCTTGTGTGGTTTCTGTTGATCCACTCGGAGGACCAAATCTCCCTCTTGGAAGGCTCGACTCTTCACATTTATGGCATGGAATCGACGCAAGTCTTGCTGATAGATAGTCGAGCGGATCAGGGCCATTCTCTCTCCTCTTCAAGAGGTCATTGCATCTTGCGCGGCTTGTTCGCTTCTTCTTGAGTATAGTTCGACTCCGAGGCGCATTGTGAAGCAGGTCACTTTCGGCGAGCTGCTTCAGCTCCATAGACCAGGAAGAATGGAGTTCTCCCGATCGACCGATTAGGAGTGGTCCTCAATCCCCGAAGAACTGATGGAAGTTAAATCGCCCAAGCTCTGCTGCATGTTTGAGATCACGCATCGGCCGTGGTTTCAGCCCTTTGAGAATGAGGCCGTTTACTTTACCTTGTCCATTCGGCGAGGATGAGCCCTGAAGCATAGTCGACCCACGTGCCTTGAGAAGCGCGAAGGCTTTGAACTTGTCATTATCGAAGTTTGACCCATTATCGGTGATGATGCTATGCGGAACTCCATATCTGAATATCAACTCTCTGATGGCCCGATAGCGGTGCATGCATCGAGGTTCTTGATGGGCTTGGCTTGATCCACTTGGTGAACTTGTTGATTGCTACTAGCAAATGAGTGAAGCCGCTTATGCAGTTCTCAACGGTCCAATCATGTCAATCCCCAAACAGCGAAGGGCAGACGAGTGGAATGGTCTTCAAGGCTTTGGCGGGCTTGTGCGACATGTTGGAATAGGCTGACATCCTTCACACTTGTCGACTATTTCTTTTGCCATTTCATTTGCTTTGACCGGTAAAATCCCTTTCGGTATGCTTTAGCCACAATGGTCGAGGAAGGGCGCATGATAGCCACAGGTCCCCAGTGGATATCCTCAAGAATTATCGACCTTCTTACGGCGTGATACACTACGGCCGACTCGATCGCGCTTTCTCTGTACAATTGTCCCTTGATCCTTGTAAAGGCCTTGGATCGACGGACGATCTGTCGAGCCTCTTCTTCATTCTCTGGGAGCTCTTTCCTTAGGATATATGTGATGTGCACGGCACTGTCCGATCGGGAGTGATGACCACAACCTCCATAATCAGGTCGACCACGGCTGGGACCTCAACTTGATCGGATCATTGGCACTCTTTGCTGCGGGGCTTCTTACGTGAAAGGATCCTCACCTTGATGGTGCATGAATGTGTTCCAAAATACATCTTTGGGAATGGCTTCCCTCTTGGACCCTATCTTAGCCAAATCATCGCAGCTTGATTTTTGATCGGGGTATATGATGAAGCTCTAACCCCTCGAATTTCTTCTCCGACTTTCTCCTGCATTACAATAACCTGTCATAGCTGGGCCCGACATCCACTCCTTCATCACTTGATTAACAACCAGATCCAGTCGTAGTAGACCATAAAGGCGGCAGACGCTTGAGTGAAATAGCCATCGCAACCCATACAGGAGTGCCTCATATTACGCCGTTGTTGGAAGAATCAAAGTGAATCTGGAGAACGTATTTGAGCTTATCTCCTCGGGAAACCAATACAACCCCGCTTTTGAACCGTTCAGCATCTTGGAACCATCAAAAACATAGTCCGATGCTCCGAGTGAACTTGAGTCGGAAGCTGCTTGTTCAGTCCACTTTCGGCGAAGTCTGCTGTGCTTGGGACTTGATGGCTTTCTTTGCCTCAAATTTGATATCAAGGGAAGGAGTTCAATCGCCCATTTAGCCACTCGACCGAGTTGCATCTCTGTTATGAAGAATTTCCGATAATGGGCGTCGTTGTATTTGTAATGGAATGATCGGAGAAATAATGAGCAACCTTCTTTGTGGTCATATAAATCCCATAAACAAGCTTACGATAGTGAGGGTATCTTTGCTTTGATGGGGTCGATTACTTGGAAAGATAATAAACTAGGCGTTGAACTTTGAAGGCTTTCCTTCTTCTTCCGCTTCGGACCGTAAATGCAGTCTTGGCGACTTGTCCGATGGCTGCAATATAAAGCAACAAAGGCTCTTTCTTGATAGGAGCAGCAAGCACCGGCTGGGTGGATAGCGAGTTTTTAGCTCGCAAGCGCTGCATCGACTTAAGAGTCCACTCAAACTTGTCGACTTCTTCATCGGTGGGTAAGAGGCAATGCCTTTTCACGAGTCGAGAGATGAATCGACTTAAGCGGCCAAGCATCGATGGCTTCGGACATCATGCACATGCGCAGGCGCTTCATTCAGTATAGTGCCAACCTTTTGGGGTTAGCATCGATTCCTCGCTTCGAAGCGAAAACCGAGTAACTTTCCACGGGAACTCCAAATGTGCACTTTGATGGGTTAAGCTTGATATCATACCTCCTAAGATTGGCAAATGTTTCAGCAAGGTCGATCAACAGGTGGAACCCTTCGTGACTTGACCACTATATCATCCATGTATGCTTCCACATTAGGTGATTTGGTGAGCAAACACTACGAATCATCCTCATGAATGTGGCTCCGGCATTCTTGAGACCGAATGGCATGGTGACATAAGAAGCACCGAATGGAGTGATGAGCGCTGTTTTGATCTCATCGGGTCCATCTGGCCGGATCGATGGTACCGGAATAGGCGTCTAAAAATACAACCTCTCATCCCATGATTGAGTCGACTATTTGGTCGATGCGAGGAAGAGGAAATGATCTTTCGGGCAGGCCGGTTGATATGCTTGAAATCGATGCACATGCGCAGCGACTTGTCCTTCTTGGGGACCATGGCGACATTGGCGATCCACTCGGGTGGTAGATCTCTCGGATGAACTCTGCCGCTAAGAGCGAGCCACCTCCTTGCCAATGGCCTTTCTCTTACGACGGCGGACCACCGAAGATATTCTTTAACGGTTTGAATTTTGGGTGACTCGTGGCGATGCTCAGCCACTCCACAGGAACACCCGGCATGTCGTGAGCTTCCATGCAAAGATGTCGATTCTCACGGAGGAAGCTGGATGGCGCCTCTTCCCATTTTGAGTCGAGTGTTGTTGAGATGTTGGTCGGAGCAGCATTGGGATCGGTCGGGTGAATGTGAACCTGTTTACGTCTCACGATCGTGAAATGCTGACTCTGTGCGAGCTTCTTAGTTCGCAACAAATCACTCGGATCTGCAGTTTTACGATACTCTTGTAGCTCTACCACGCCAAGCTGAGCATCGGCGATCTTAGAGCCTTCTGGAAGCACTCTTCGCCTTCTTCCGATTGCCGTAACGGTGATCACGCCCTTGGGACCAGGCATCTTGATTTAAGATACCGTAACATGGTGGGCCATGAAGCGTGCATAAGCTGGCCTTCCCAGAATAGTGCGGTAAGCGCTCTGAAATCCACGACCTCAAGGTCAACTTTTCTTTCGAAATGCTTCAAATCACCAAAACTACATCAAGAACAATTTGGCGAGTGACTCAGCCTTCTTTCGAGGAATGACTCCGTGGAAGGTCATATTCTTGATCTTGAGTCGAACATCGGAATGCCCATCCCTTTCAAAGTCTCCCGTACAATATGTTCAAGCCACTACCACCATCCATCGGGACTTTGGTCGATCGAGTGCCCTCAACAAGCTGGGTCGACCACCAATGCTTGCCTCCCGGGGGTGGCAATGTCGTCGTCAGTGGTCGGTGGTCGAATGTGGCGGTGCAGGACCATTCAGAAAATTGGGAGTCGGCGGGCGACCCGTTCACTTCGATTGATAACCTTCAATCGACTTTTGCTTCAGCGTCGGCAAAAATCATCGGTGGAATTGACACAGGGATATCCATCATCAACATCATCTTTGTCCTCAACTTTATGCATTTCCTTATCTTTATCCTTGAGTTGTTTCCTTGGGCTGCTGAATCAAGAGCCGACAACTGTCGAGTGGTATGTTTCGGGTAAATGAGTTTACCCTCTTCATCTTTCTTTATATGAATATGACATGGCAAATCCAACCGTCGTTTCCATCCTGGTCTTTCACCTTCTTGGGGTTCCAAGGACCCTTGGGTTTCCCCTTGAACTTTCACTGGGGTCTGACCAAGGCCTCTCCGGGAAGGCTGGCTCGACTTTTAACCACCTTCCATTGGAATTTCCTCCTTGGCCTCATTGGCGGCCGATTTATATTACCACTCCGGGCCGATCCTCTTCTTCACCATTTGCATACTTGGTGGCAATCTCCATCATCCGACTCAGGGTCATATCTCGGTTCGACCAAATTTCAAACTCAACTCTCTGTTCTTGACACCTTCTTTGAAGGCACAGGTACTGGTGATCGAGATACATTCTCATTGTGTGGTGCAAAGTGATCCACCTCTGGATATAATCTCTCAAAGTTTCACTCGACTTTTGCACACACATTGCAACTCAAATCAATCATGTTGGTGGTTTGCAAGTTCCTTCAAATGTCTGACAAACACTCGGGCAAGATCTTCCCAAGTGTAAATCTTGTTGGGTGCTAAGCGATTCAACCGCATACATTTGAACCCTCCAACATAAGAGGCAAATGCTTCATGGCTACCTCATCGTTGCCACCGCCCGATCTGAACAGCCACTTGGTAATCTTCAAGCCAAGTATCAGGCTTGGATTCACCGATGAACTTCTGACTCGGTCGCCAACCTGAAGTTGGCGGGGATCACCTTGACTCGATGGCTCTGCTGAAACACTCGGTCCCGAGTCATGAACTCTGCTGCTGGAGGAACATCTCTATCATGGCCGTCTCGGTGAGCTCTGTTCTGTCGACCAAACCTTGAGCGATAATAGATCACGCATCAAAGCCTGGTTCCACAGGGTGTTGGAACTCTTAAGCCCTTTCTTGTCTTTGGCGTCTGGCGTCCTGCTTGCCGAGGCGTATGATCCACCCTTGGGGAGGAGTGAGCACTCGGCGTCGATCGTTGCGATCGAATCGGTGCTCATACTGCTTTCATGACCCTTGTATTGATCATCTTGCCAGCCCCACATTCCTCACGCCTCGGGGCGATCTCGGACTATGGGCCGGTGGACTGGTCGCGGCGATGGATCGGTGTGAATCCTGTTCATGTTGTGATACCACTGAGTTTTGATCTCCTGCCTTGGGAGCAGATCTCTAATTTGCAGCAAAGCTCTACCGCCTCCGGTAGGAAGGCTGAATTGACTACTGCTATCTGGTGGCGGTGCTAAATTCTGAATCGGAGTTCGATATACGAGTTGGCGGTTGAAAGAGTGGCGTCATTGGATTCTGGAACCCTTGGTCGCGCGCTCTCGTCAGTACTCGCTGAAGGTTCTCGGTCGAGTCGCTCGGCCGAGTTAATAGCGTGCATCCTCAAAGCCACGAGCCTCGGGGTTTCTCCAGCGATAGGAGTGTGAAGTGCATCCATGTTCGTGGTGAAGCTCCTCCCTCTGGAAGCGAAGTGAGGGGCTCGGGCAGAGTACTCTTCATGGGTTTGCTCGGATCGCCTCCACCGTCACCTCCGTTAGTGCGGGTGAATCCGGGGGACTGCGTGGTCCATCGACCATTAGAACCTCTGCCGCCGGGTCCTTGCTATCGCATTGGATGCAGATCTCTGCGAACCCGGTCGAACAGCCGTAGAGAGATTAAATCGGGCTCGATCGCGCGTGACTTGGAAGTGGCGGTGGCGGGCCACCGCATGCCTTACCACCGCTGAAGCCTCGACCGGCCCAGCAGCTTCGCGCGGTGGGAGGCGGGGCGAAGGCAGCCGCGAGTCGGCCCGTCTTGGGTCGGCGGTTGCCTTGAGGAGGACACATGGACACACAGCGAAAGTCGTCGCCCAGCAGACGGGAGCAGCGTCCGTCAGTGGAGCCTCCTGAAGCCAAAGCGGAGTCGTCGGCTGACGAGCGTGGCGCTTGAGAGCGGATCTCGTGGCCGTCGGCGAACTCCCACGAAACCATGATGTGGGAGAGCGAAAGAATCCCAACTTCTCCAACAAATCGCTAGAACACCTGCCGCCAAGGTGGCGCCAACTGTCGTGGTTCTAAGTCGTGATGGAATGGGGGTAGGTATGGAGGCAAGATCCTAGCTATGGAGTAGTTGTATCGCAAAGGATTCTGAGTTCAGGCCCTTCTCGGAGGAACTAATAGCCCTACGTCTCGGGCCGGAGGCGGTCATTGGATTATATCGTACGTGTGTTCTGAGTGCGAACCCTTCTACTGTGGAGGGTGGCTTATATAGAGTCGCGGGACCCACCAACCCATGAAGTAGAGGGTTTAAGGTGCGTTAAAGCTAGGCGTTCTAGTAGCATGCTTACATAAAATGTCATTAAGATAATAAAGTATTTAACTACATACCGTTTGGGCACGAGTGGCTCTTGGACTCTGGTGGTGAATGGGTCTTCATGGTCAGTGTCTTTATATCATCGGTGGAAACCTACCAGGTCATTTGGAAGGCTACTTCTCTTGCAGTGTCCTTGTAGAGGTACCTTTGGGCAGGTCTATGACCCTACCCAGGTACATGACTTCATCACTACCCATATCATCAATATTAATCAAGCAGGGTAGGGTATTACCTCCATCGAGAGGGCCGAACACAGGTAAAAACATCGTGTCCCTTGTCTCCTGTTACCATCCGCCTAGGCCTGATTAAGGACCCCCTGCCCGAGATCCGCGGTTTGACACCGACACGAGGCCATTCCTCTACTCACCCACACCTCCTGTTATTTTCGGCTGACGACAGCGGACGGTAAACCCTCGTACTACCCACGGCGTGGGCAACCATTGCCGAGTCTTCCCGGCTCCGTGTCGTTCCTTCCTAGGCCTCGCCGTCGTCCACCGCCATGGTGCTCTCGGCGCTGACCTGGTCAGCGAAACGACAACCATCGATCATGGTATCTGCGAAAAATAATGATTCCTCCACACAGCAGTTGTGATCCACCGGAAGGGCCTACGTATTCGCGAAAAAACGTTCCCCGTGACATGTCAGACGCACCAGCTATATCTTCGCGCGCAAGGAAGTGCCTCCTTATTACTTACAAAAATGAATACCCACCACGCTAGATGGGACCCACCATAGTGGGAGGATGACTTAATGGGCCAACTAAGTTGGAGGGGACGGAGGGTTTTATCAACTTAGTCAATATGAGCGATTCTAGCTCCAGTGACCGTCGATGTCCATCCAACAGCCATAGTGCTTCTTCAACCTCTGGTCTTCTTGCTCCGGCCGCCCAAAGCAGCGCCCGGTCGTGTCGCGTGCTCCCGCCTCTCGTGGCGGCTGTGATGCCTGAGCCTCCACGCCCCTACTACTCCCACCGGCTGGCGAGGTATCCCTCTACTCACCCAAACCCCATGTTATTCTGCGGCGGCGGCCTTACGCCTTGGCGAACCGATGAACCCTCGTACTCCTCTCCTTGGGCAACCAGCTGCTGCGTCTTCCCGGCTCCGCGTCTTCCCTTCCTAGGCCTGCGTCGTCCAGACCACCACAGGTGCTCTCGTGGCGTGGTCAACATAGTCAACGACCGACTCCCGGAAGAGTACTTTCACGTGGAGAGGGCGGCGGTTTGGGTTCGAGACGGCCGCAAAGAAGTGCCTCCTTATTACTGCTAAAATAATTATTCCTCCACACGACAGCGAGGACCCACGGACGGGCCACCTTATTCAGCGAAAAACGTTTCCCCCACATTGTTGGGACCCACCGGACGGGCCAGCGTATTTCGTGAAAAAAAAGCGTTCCTGCTACTGTCATTTCGGACCCACGAAGTGCCTCCTTTTACGCTTTAAAAAATGAATACTCCCTTGCTAGCTGGGACCCACCATGGAGGGAGGCTGACTTGTGGGCCTACTAAGTTGGTGGGAAGGGGCCTTTGTCAACTTTAGTCAATATGAACGATTCTAGCTCCAGTGACCGTACGATTTTCATCCAACGGCCGTAGTGCTTCTTCAACCTCTGGTCTTCTTGCTCCGGCCGCCCAAGCGCGGTCGTGCCGCATGCTCCTGCCTCCCGATGGCGGTTGTCTCTGCCTGCGGGCCTCATCGCCCCTACTATTCCCACGCTGGCGGGCCCTGCGGCGGCAGCCTCACACCGGCCGAACGGTGAACCCTCGTACTCCTCTCGCGCGGGCTTCCTTTATCGCGTCTTCCCGCTCCCGTCGTCCCCTTCCTAGGCCTCGCCGTCGTCCACCGCTCTGT
Organism: Aegilops longissima; assembly: GCA_021605205.1. NCBI lineage: Eukaryota > Viridiplantae > Streptophyta > Magnoliopsida > Poales > Poaceae > Aegilops > Aegilops longissima. The sequence goes on from JAHIAM010001844.1 coordinate 38,614, forward strand.
TGCTCTTGGTGCAGCATGGTCCAGCGTGGTCAAGGCGACTTCCATCGGACGTGGGCTGTATGTGGAGAGGCTGATAGCTTGGTCCACGGCCGCAGCAAGGAAGTGCCTCCTTATTACGCGGAAAATAATGATTCCTCCACGACAATTTGGGACCCACCGGGCGGGCCCCTGTATTTTGTGAAAAAACATTTCCCTGACTGTTGGGACCCCGGCTACATCTTCATACGCAAGGAAGTGCGTCCGGGCAAAAAAACCAAAGCGATTAAGCCCCACTGCTGGGACCCCAACTACATCTTGCTTGCGCAAGGAAGTGCACGGCGGTCGGGACCCACGGTCGAGCGTCGTAGCCTATCATTCAGGTTGCGACGATATGCGTACATCTTGGTCGATGTAAGCGGCGCGCGTGTACGTAGATGTAAGCGCCGCGTGTAAATGGTAAAAGCGCGCGCGTAGCATGTACTGCGTCGTCTGCGGTGAGGTGCAAGAAAGAAAATCTGACCCGCGTCACGTACATGCGGGCAGGGTCTCGAGCGCCTACTTTCGGCATACGTACATGGCTGGGTCGGAACGGAGAAACTCGTCGTCGTCGTGTTCATAGAATAGCCGGCTGGGTCGGAGCGGAATGCGTGGTCGTGTTCATCGGGAGGGCTTGGGCGGAGCAGGTGATGGAAGCGAGGCACGAGTACCGCACAAAGGAGAAGCGGCCTTGTGTTCGGTAGCCCGTCAAACGGGGTCCTGTTGATCGGGAGGGTGTGGCGTACTGCAAAAGCGGAGAAGCGGACCTCCACGGTCGAAGCAGGGTCTGTTGATCGGGAGGGTGTGGCGTACCGCAAAGCAGACGAAAGCGGACTTGTGTTGGAGCTCTACGGTCGAAGCAGGGGAGGGTGTGGCGTGCCGCAAAGCAGGACTCCACGAGATCTGTTCATCTCCACCGTCGACCTCCTCCGGCCTCCACGGGCTACAGTCGACCTCCTCCGGCCTCCACGGGCTCCTGTTCATCCAGCCTCCACCCTTGCGCTTCTCCATCAGCTCTTTTGTTCAACCACCCCTCTCCACGGTCACCCCTCCACCGTCTCACTGTTCATCCAGCCCTCCACACCACGGGGTCTGTTCAACCACCCTCCACGGCCACCCCTCCACCGTCTCATTGTTCATCCGACCCTCCACACCACGGGTTCTGTTCATCGGAGGCAGCGCCACCGCTCCTTGTTCATCAACCCCCCCAGCAATGCTCACTAGCAGCGATGGCGAAGAATCGCTCCATCGAGTTCAGTCTACACCATCGATCGATCGCTCGGGTTCGATGCTTAGCGTAACTGCGGTCTGTCGCTCGGGTTCAGTTAGAACACAATGCCTCGCTCGGCTTCCATTAGAGCCAATGCCTCACACACTGCAGCGTCGTCTGAGAAAAAGCAGCATCGCTCCGCCCCGACCTCCCACCGTAACCGGCAACTCATGAAATTTTCCTCCCCTCGCTTCTACCATGGTTTTTCCGTCATGGGCGGCCCAAAGAATGTCATGCGGCTGCGTCTCGGCCCTTGATCGAAAAGCCCATTTTCTGTCATGATTTTTTGTCATAAGTAGGATCCACCACATCTATGATGATACGGGTTTTGTCACAATTATCGTCATAGAAGTGTCATATGTATGATGAAAAAAAATTCGTTCGACCCAAAATGTCACAGATGTGTCTTTTTTTTGTAGTGAAGTATTGGAGGACTTAAGCGTAAACAAGAGAAAATTAATAAGCTTGCTAAGCATCTTGCCCGACATTATGGGTACCAGGATATTGTTTCTTGAGCTCTTGAAGTGGTTTGATTCGGGACTTGTTTTCTTTATGGCGTTTATATGTTGTTGTGTTCCCTATATTTGCCTTTGGTGGCGAACTTTGATGCCAGTGGATGTAATATGTAATAGCCGTGATAGCCTAGTGTAAGTTGCTTGCTTATTTATTTCCTTGTTGTCTTGTTTATTTGTTTGCTTGTAGTCGGTGCAGTTCTTTTCTGCGGTTTGCTAGTGGCTGCAATAACCTATTTTTAAAACTAGGCCACAATAACCATGGGCTAATATTCTTGTAGTGACCTTTGGACCTACAGGCCGTAGAAACGATGGGCCTTCTACGGGCCGTATAAACAATGGGCCTTCTACGGGCCGTAGAAACAATGGGCCTTCTCGGGCCGTGAAACAATGGGCCTTCTATGGGCGTATCATCAATGGGCCTTATCTGGGCGGTATGATCGATTGGCGAACATGGGCCAATAACGAGCCGCATTATGGTGCGTAAGCGGGCTAGATTTGGAATCGTCCGTTCATGGGCCGACCATAACGGGCCGCCGTTAATAGGGCGTATTTCATGGCGCTATGAAAGCGGACCAATGTGTTAAGGACCACAAGCGGGCCGACTTTAACCCGAGCTGAATTTGGCCCATAAGCGAGAAAATAGCGAGAACGGGCGTAAGTAAGCGAATCTTTGAAATGAGCCCAAGAATAAATGGGCTCTGAGAAGGCGAAAGATAACATGGGATGGAAAGCGGCCCAGCGGAATAACGGGCCCTTAATGGGTATAAAGTGATACCTTTGTTCATTACTGAGCCGGTTTCACCACGGGCCGTTAATGGGTGTAAAGTAATACACTATTCATTACGGGCCGGTTTCACCATGGGCCATTAATAGGCCAAGAGTTACATAGGGCCTCATATGGGCTGAAAAAATGTCATGGGCCATACATGGGCGGAAGTAACAATTTGGAATCATATTGGGTGGCGGATGGCGCTCTTGGGCCTAATTCGGATAAGGCGTACGGGCCTTGGGTTAGCGGGCTGTAAATGGGCTATATCACGAACATGCGATTAACGGGCTTTACATGGGTTGACCCGCCACCTTTTGACCAAGTCAAGCGGTCCGGCCTTTTCACGAGAATGGGTCTCTGTTGGGCCATGCCACGTGTCGGCGTATCATAGGCATATACATCCAATGAGTGGATGACATCTGTCCCAGCGGTGAGCCGACACGTGTTTCCTCCAGCCAATGATGATTTTACATGTGGAAAATCCCCATTGGTCGAGGCTGATAACGGGTTATCGGATCAAAACCGACCCGATAGCTTAACGGTGTTCCGTTCACGGTGGATGCCGCGTGTCGGTCACCCTTGACGAAAACATACGTGACGCGCGATTTATCGTTATGGAAGTGGACACTTCCGTGATGATAATTTTGGAAATGTCATGGAACACTTCTCTGACAACACAGGTATGACTATCTTGATTACATCATAAATTTGTCATGGATGTACATGCATGACAAAAAACGCGACCTACTGTGACAAACACGTATCATCACGGAAGTGTATTTTTTTGTAGTGCCCATGCATAAGTTCACAAGGTCACTGAACCCGCAAGTTGATCACCAAAACATACATCAAGTAGATCACGTGAATATCCCATTGTCACCACAGATAAGCACATGCAAGACATACATTAAGTGTTCTCAAATCCTTAAAGACTCAATCCGATAAGATAACTTCAAAGGGAAAACTCAATCCATCACAAGGGAGTAGAGGGGGAGAAACATCATAAGATCCAACTATAATAGCAAAGCTCGCGATACATTAAGATCGTGCCGAATCAAGAACAGAGAGAGAGAGAGAGAGAGAGAGAGATCAAACACATAGCTCTTGGTACATACCCTCAGCCCAGGGTGAACTACTCCCTCCTCGTCATGGAGGCCGGGATGATGAAGATGGCCACGGTGAGGATCCTCCCTCCGTGAGTCTTTGGAATAGGGTCTGATTGGTTTTTGGTGGCTACAGAGGCTTGCGGTGGTGGAACTCCTGATCTAGGTTATTTTTTGGAGGTTTCTGTATTTATAGTTATTTTTGGCGCAGGTCTCACGTCAAGGGGTCTCCGAGTCATCCACGAGATAGGGGGACGCGCCCAGGGGGATAGGGCGCGCCCCCCACCCTCGTGGATAGCTCGGGACTCTTCTGGCCCAACTCTTTTACTCTGGGGGCTTCTTTTGGTCCATAAAAAATCATCAATAATTGGCACGTCAATTGGACTCCGTTTGGTATTCCTTTTCTGTAAAACTCTAAAACAAGGTAAAAACAAAAACTGGCACTGCGCACTAGGTTAATAGGTTAGTCCCAAAACTCATATAAAATAGCGTATAAATGCATATAAAACACCCAAGATTGATAATATAATAGCATGGAACAATCAAAAAATATAGATACGTTGGAGACGTATCAGAAGATAGCCTTGGAATGTGAAGAGGGCGATGCTACTTATGTTGAGTCTGTTTGCGCAACAGAGGAGTTGAAGTTTTACAAAGATAATGTTGACTCGGCAGATGTGACACCTTTGAAGAAGCCAACCATAGAGCATGACCCTCTATTGAAGTTTAAGTTGGCAGATGATACTAAGTTGGTTGATTTCGTTCTTGGCGACTCGTCCAAGCATTTCAGTATCAGTGTGAATATGGATCCGAAATAGGAAAGCGCGCTCATCAAGTTCATCCATGAGAACCGGGACATCTTTGCATGGAAGCCTTCAGACATGACAGGTGTACCGAGGGAACTCGCTGAGCACACTCTCAATGTTGATCCAAAGTTTAAACTGGTCAAGCAATTTCTTCGTCATTTTAATGAAGAGAGGCATAAGGCCATTGGTGAAGAAGTGGCCCGGCTCTTAGCGGCTGGGTTTATAATTGAAGTTTTTCATCCTGAGTGGTTGGCTAACCCGGTGCTGGTACTTAAGAAGAATGGCACTTGGCGAATGTTTGTGGACTACACAGACCTTAACAAGGCATGTCCGGCTGATCCTTTTGCTCTCCCCCGTATTGATCAGATCATTGATGCTACGGCGGGTTGTGAGCATTTGAGTTTTTTGGATGCTTACTCTGGTTATCATCAGATCAAGATGGCAGTCAAAGGCCAGGAGAAGACGGCTTTCATCACTCCCTTTGGAGCTTTCTGCTATGTGTCTATGCCTTTTGGGCTCAAGAGTGCCTCGGCGACTTACTAATGGTGTGTTCAGAATTGCCTCCATGACCAGATTGGACGCAATGTTCATGCCTATGTGGATGATATTGTTGTGAAATCCAAGAAGAAGGAGACCTTGATAGATGATTTGGAATAGACCTTTGACAATCTCCAGGTCTACAAGATGATGCTTAACCCAGCCAAGTGTGTCTTTGGTGTACCAGCAGGCAAGCTATTGGGATTTTTGGTTTCTGAAAGGGTATTGAAGCTAACCCGGAGAAAATCAAGGCTATCACTTCCTTAGCTAAGCTGGTGTGTATTAATGATGTCCAGCGTCTGGCGGGTCGTATTGCGGCCTTAAGCCAGTTCATAAGGCGGTTCAGCAAGAAGGCCATCCCTCTGTACCAGATGATGAAGAAAACATATCACTTTATGTGGAGTGATGCTGCTGATCGGGCATTTGAGGCATTGAAAAAGCAGTTGGCTGAGCCGCCGATCCTGGCAGCTCCTATTGATAAGGATCCCTTATTGTTATATGTGGCTGCTAATGGCAGAGCCGTTAGTGTGGCAATTGTTGTGGAACGAAAAGAGGCAGGCAAGGAATATCAGGTTCAGCGACCGGTTTATTATATCAGTGAGGTACTCATTGAATCCAAACAGAGGTACCCACATTGGCAGAAGCTGGTTTATGGGGTGTGCATGGCTAGTCATAAATTGAAGCAATATTTCTTTGGTCATCCCATCACTGTGGTCAGTTCTGCTCCCTTAGGGGGTATTATTCAAAACAGAGAAGCCACAGGTCGGGTAGCCAAGTGGGCCATTGAGCTCGGACCCCCATGGTTTGAAGTATATGCCTCGAACAGCTATCAAATCTCAAACACTTGTGGATTTTATCAATGACTGGACAGAGTTGCAGATGCCTGAGGAGAAGCCAGATAGCACATATTGGACTATTCACTTTGATGGATCTAGGTAGTTGGAAGGCTCGGGGGCTGGAGTGATTTTGACTTCCCCGCGAGGTGATAAATTTTGCTATGCTTTAAGGTTGATGTTCCCTTGTACTAACAATGCATCTGAGTATGGGGCCTTGCTCCAAGGTCTTCGGATGGCTATAGAGATGAATCTAAGCCAGGTGAGGTGTTTTGGTGACTCGGATTTGGTGGCTCGGCAAGTTTCAGGCACTTGGGATACTACAGATCCACTCATGGGAGCTTATCACCGAGAGGTTGATGCTATAGCTGGTCATTTCAAAGGTTATCAAGTGGAACATGTTGATCGCAGGAAAAATGAGGCGGCTAATGCCTTAAGCCGGCTAGGGTCCTAGAGTAAGCCAATACCACCTAATGTTTTCCTTGATATTTTGCATAATCCTTCAGTTAAACGGCCCATGGAGGAAGATGTTGCTATTCCTGATCCGGAGGCACAACTGGTGGCAGCTCTTCATGCTATACCTAATTGGATAGTTCCATATTTGGCTTATATGGCCCAGGGTGATTTACCTGAAGATGAAGTTTTGGCCAGGCAGATAACCCGGCGGTCTAAGTCAATGACTATTGTCAATGTAGAGTTGCACCAATGCAGTGTTACAGGGGCGTTTCAACATTGTGTTTCTCCTGAAGAGGGCCGTGAGATTCTACGAGAGATTCATGAAGGATATTGTGGCCATCATGTCGGCTCTAAGTCTCTCGTGGCTAAGGCTTTTCGTCATGGGTTTTATTGGCTGACGACTCATGTTGATGCAGAGGATTTGGTCAGCAAATGTGATGGTTGTCAAAAAATATCAAGGCAAGCTCATGTGCCGGCTCAAGAATTGAGGATGATTCCAATTACTTGGTCATTTGCAATCTGGGGGCTGGATATGGTTGGGCCTTTTAAAAGATCCAAGGATAAAAAGACTCACCTGTTGGTGGCGGTTGACAAGTTTACAAAATGGGTTAAGGCAGAGCTGGTCAGTAAATGTGACGCAGCAACGACGGTTCAATTCATCAAAAAGGTGATTTTCCGTTTTGGCTACCCTCACAGCATCATCACTAATAATGGCACTAATTTATCTAAAGGTGCTACGAAAGAATTTTGTCAACATGAACATATTCGTCTTGATGTGTCATCTGTGGCTCACCCCCAGTCCAATGGTCAAGCTGAAAGAGCCAATCAAGAAATCTTGTGAGGCATCAAACCCCGGCTTATAGTCCCAGAGGACTCCAGGTTGCTGGGTTGAGGAGTTGCCCTCAGTGTTATGGAGTATGAATACTACCCCCAACAGGTCTACGGGTTACATGCCTTTCTTCATGTTTTACGGAGCAGAGACAGTTCTCCCTAGTGACATCCCTCATGACTCGCCCCGTGTGGCGGCTTAAGTGGAAGCTGATAATGAACAAGCACGTCAGGATGCTCTTGACCTGTTGGATGAGGATTGTGACCTTGCGACGGCTCGTTTGGCGATTTACCAGCAAGATTTGCGTCGTTATCATAGCCGCCGGGTTAAAACAGGACCTTTCAAGAAGGAGATTTGGTGCTCCGGCTCATCCAGGATCAAACTGACATGCACAAGTTATCCCCACCTTGGGAAGGGCCATCTGAACAACGGATCATATTACCTTATCAATGTTCGAGACCACAAGGACTCACGCACGTCGGAGGAGGAGACCCGTCGGTCGTGGAATTTTGCTCACCTGAGCCACCGACTCTTGTGATGTACATACTTCTTCCAATATATATATTATGATTAGTATAATAAAGCCGGCATCCCTGATAATTCAGGGCATCTGTCGTTTCACTTATGAGAATATGAGTCTTTATTGTTACTTCATAAGATCACTTGGGGGCTTCCTGCTTATTGAGCATAGATATGACTACCCTCCTGATCCGGCTTGTATGCCTTGATTGCAACTTACTTGGGGGCTTCCTGCTCATTGGGCATAGCTATGACTACCCTACTGATCTGGCTTATACGCCCGGAATTAAATATTACTTGGGGGCTCCTTGTTGATGAATAGAGCTTTGTTGTCCCTTGTAATAGGCTTGGGCGCCAAGTGTATTCACCAAAAATCCGGGTTATCCTGCCTTTGTTTGCCTGCCACTCCGACCAGGTAATCCTGGAATGACTCCTCGTACTCTTGACAATCAATCTTCTAAAAGACCCTAAATTTGTCAAAGTTAAAACGGCGATTGGTCATGTGAGGTCCAGCTTACGGGTTTGAATTAAGGTTTAACTCAGTGGTTGTGCAGCCCTTGAATAGCACTTGACATTAAGGCTTGGCAGCATATGAACGCCTTGTTTTTCTGATTTGTATTTGCTTTGAACACTTTTTGAGGTTCATCTTTTGTGCCATATTGATATATGGTTGAGAATTGATTAGGGCCATGTCGCCTTGATCCTTATGATTCATATTTGAATCTATCCGGAGTTTTGCTAACCCGGACTGGCTTTGGATGTTAAGTCGCCAGTATGTGATGATTATGTGCTTGGAGTTCTGTGCTCCGAGTTGTCGGATGTCACCTTTTGTTGCATATGGCGTTGTAAGCCGGCAGTATGAATAAATTGTATAGGGCGCTGCGCTCTGAGTCTTTGGATTGTTACCCTTATTACGTACAGCGTGGTAAGCCGGCAGTATGAATAAATATCACAGGTATGATATTTACTTTGTTATGATTATACGAGGTTTTGATAAACCCGCCCTGGTTATGGACGATACAGTCACCAGTGGATTTTATATAGGGCATTATGACCCGCCTTGGGGTAAATCGCCAGGGCACTTGTTCTCTATTTGTATGTAGGGCTTATGACAACATGATCAACACGATTGACAATGATTATGAGCATAAACACTGGATCTTCAAATCAGATCGAACGGCTCATAAGTGTTATGCAAATAAACATGCATGATGGTGTGGCAGATCATGGTTTTTCAACTAGCCTATTACAAGGCATCATGATCAGGGGCAAATGTGTGCTTACGAATTGGCGGAATAAGGACCTGGGCTTCATGAACCGGCGCTTTTACCTTCTTGTTTTCAGCGTCATAAACCGCCTGATACTGGGACAGGTCTGTATCTTCAACCAGCTTGCTTGCTAGTGGACGCATTTCCCTTACTATTTCTGCAAAGTCATCAGCGCTGAAGGGAGACCCGTCTTCTTTTATGCTTGGGCAACCATTGGCCAAACCTTCTGGATCAAGATCTGCTTGCCACGCCTTTGCCTGGCTTAATGCAGTGATGACACCGGCCCTGGCAGCTGATCGCTTCAACTCTTCGATTCTCTGCGGCAGCACAGATAGCCTCTCCGGCACTTCCTTGATGAGAGAGGGTGGTGATTTTCTTGTGAAGGCGGCAGAGATGGCTCGTTCAACGCCAGTGTACAGTTGCTCCACAAAAGTATATGTGTAAGTGCATCTAGTGCCCCTTAGTGATTTTGGTGTATTGAAGACTTATAGGTTAAGGGTCTAATGCGTTTATGAGTGTACACGGGTCTATAAGTCTATGAGGAGTTTGATATTCTGAGAGAAAGTCGATCCCTAAAATGAAGTTCTTATTGAAGACTTTGGTATTACGAAGACTTTACGAAGACTTTGAAAGTGAAGAAATTGGTGTGATCTTGAAGACTTGGTATTCATTTGAGGAACATGAAGGGTGAAGACTTTTGTTTTTCGTAGTTTCGTTTTCTCTTTCTTGAGTCATAGGAAACACGTCTTGTTAAAGGGGTTGAGGAAATACTAAGGCAAAATTTCCATGTGATGCTCAACTCAAAATCCTACACCTACCAATCCCTTGAGTGAAGCCATTGAAAATCTCATATAGTTCAGTCAATTTCTTGATGTGAGAGCGAAGTTCTTACAGTATTGAGAATTTATTTTATTGAGGAGTTAGGAATTCGCATGATCTTGGATTGCCTACAGATGAGAACATGATAGCCACGAGGAATTTGAACCTCAAATTTCCATTGTTGTTGTGTTATCTTGGCTGTCCCAAAATATCTTATCCACCTAATGGTCATATCATTGAAGGGCATTTATGTCTTATCATGTCGGGCTGCTCCTAGGTTATAAATAGCCGCCCCTACAACCACTAGCTGGTTGGCTGCTCGAGAGAAAGCGACACTTGTCATTTGAGAGCATCCCATCCTCAGGGACTTTGAGTGAAAATCATCAAGTGAGGAAAACCCAAACCCAAACACCTACACACCCAAAGTGATTGAGCATCTTGAAGAGATTGATCTGCATGGATCCGGCGCTTATTACCTTTGAAGGCTGTGCTTCTTCAGACGGTTAGGCGTCATGGTCTAGAACATCAAGAGGAATTGTGGATTGCCGAGTGACCGAGTCTGTGAAGGTTTGGAAGTCGCTGAAGACTTACCACAGTGATTGGGCGAGTGCATGTGACCTTAGTTCAAGGAGAATTGGTGAGGACTTGGTGTCCTAAGCTGCGTGCTTTCGGGTGGGTGTCCGGGACTGTGTGTCCTCGAGTTTAAATACTCAGCCGCTCCAACCAAGCATTACAAGCGAGACAGCAGTTGGAACTGGTCTACCAAATCATTGTCTTCACCAACCTTCTGGTTCTATTTCCTCAACTCTTTCATTTCCTCATTCTTTGTGTTAAGTGCTTCATCATATCTGTGTTTGAAGACTTTGTTGAAGACTTTCTCAATTTCCTCGGTTCAATTTCTTGATCTGTTTGTCTTCATCTTGTGTTATCATGTGATTCGCTTTCTATACTCTGTGCTTGTCTTCATTTCATCGTGATGACCATGCACTGTATACATTATGCTTACTTACGAGTACTTATTCCGCTGCAAGTAGTTCTTAGCTAAGGAATTTCCTCACGGCAAATTCCTCATTGAAGAATTCATAAAAATGCCTATTCACCCCCCTCTAGTCGATATAGCACTTTCAATTGGTATCGAGCAAGGTACTCCTTGTTACGTGTGCTTTAGTTTAACGCATGGAGTTTTAGTTATGTCGGCCGCAGGTATGAAGAAAGTGACATGCCCCATCTTTGACGGTCATGAGTATCCCAAGTGGAAGGCCATGATGAAGAAGCGTCTCATGGAGATGAACAGTGAACTGTGGACCGTCACTGAGATTGGTCTTACTGATCTGTGCAAGACGGCGGGAGCTGATGACATTCACAAGTACACTCTTCTCAACCTCACGGCGAAGGATGTCATTTGCTCCTGTCTGTCTTAAAATCAGTTCAGGAACATCATGCATCTCGATCATGCGAAGCTTATCTGGGACCGTCTCTCTGAGGTCTATGAAGGTCATCGAACCCGTCATGATCCTTGGTTTGAGGACTTCAAGGAATCTCTCAAAGTGATGACATTCGAACCAGAATCATCATCCTCTTCATCATGCCTCATGGCAAAAAGTGCTGAGAATGGCCAGAATGCTACCTATCCGAGTCTAGTGATGATGAATCTGGTGATGAATTTGGACCCAGCTATATCAAACTTGCTTCCCTTGCCAATAAACAACAAAGAGCTTTGGAAAAAGTTCAATATATGCTAAATAAAAGTGATGATATGTTGGGTGAAGAAATGGATCGCACTAAAGCCTTGACTGAAAATCTTCAAAGACTTCAGTCTAGGTTTGACAGCCTTCAAGGTCATCATAACACTCTCTTATCTGATCATGAGAATCTCTCTTATGAATTTCTTCAAAGAAAGCAAGATCTTGAGAAGCTAAGAGTGAGTTATGAAGATCTTCAGAAGGAGCGCGATTCATTACTTGCTCAACAAATCAGCGCTGCTCAGGAAGAATTTGTTCCTCCATGCTTAAAGTGCATTGAACGAGAATCTGCCAATTCTTCACTGAATGTTCAAATGCTTCAATTGTTACAAATTCTTCACTGCCTCTGCAATTCCTCATCGAGGACATTGCTAGTATCCTTGACGATGCAAGGCTGAAGGAATTGTACATGACGAGCATGTATAAAAGCCTCAAAGGGCACAGACTCTTTGTGATGTGCTTAAAAGCAGATCCTCAACAGGAACCCTAGGAAAGAGGTATTGCCTTTGAGAGGAAAATCAATCTTGATGGTACATATTGGAAGCTTTGGCGGTACCCCAAAACCTCATGGGTTGCTGCAAAGGACCACCAGTTTATCCATCTAACTTATACGGCTTTACATGTGAATCTCCTCATTCTTACGATGAGTCATTTGACTCAACTATAAACTGTTCAAAAATCAGAATGGTGAAGTATTTGCTAGATATGTTGGCACTAAGCTGAGAGCGGTTCCCCTATGAAGAAAATCTGGGTTCCCAAAAGGTGACTTGAAAGTCTTGGTGAATGTCCTCATGACACCACACGTGAAGAATAGGAACCCCAGATCAAACTCTTCATATGGACCAAATTCCTCACGTGGATCAAATTCCTCAAAAGGATCAAAGTCCTCACATGATTATCATCATGCTAACAACTATGTTTACATGAGGGTAGAGCTAAGGGCTATGAATATGTGCATTATTCCTCAAACCATTATGTTCATAAGTCCTCGAAGAATTTCTCGCTTATTCATATGCTTACCCTAACCCCTCTTATGTGAAAGCGAAATGGTGCAGCTTCTTTGCCACCATTCTCATATGGAGCTCATGAGTGATGAACTCTTTGCCACCCCTTGAGATGTGGGTGGTGAAGAAAAAGAACTAATATCTTCTGCAGGTCAGGTCTCGGACATGCTTTAACGTCTGAAGAATTTCTTTGGGGGCTGACAAAATGCTGAAAGGACATAAGCTAATCATGAAGAAATGAACTTTCATTTCACACGTCCTCATCTTTGCTATATCTGTTTTCTGCTTGATGAAATTCATCAGATGAATTTGATATCATATTCTTCGATGAAGTATATGAGTTAAGTAAGCTGCACTAATTCATCTGCGGGATGATCAACCCAAAACCACCGAGTGGGTCCTCGATAGTGGATGTACAAATCACATATTGGTGACAAGAATCTATTGATAAATGCTCCCTTATCACCATCACATCTGAAGCATATCATCTTTGACAAAGGCAAAAGTCGGTATTGGGTCTAGGTAAGGTTGCGATCACAAAGGATCGACACATGGACAAAGTCATGCTTGTTGAGTCCTTAGGATACAACCTTATGTCATCTCAATGCTTTGTGATCTTGATATGGTTGTTGTCTTTGGCAAATATCGTTGTGTTATGGTTATGGAAGTGACAATTCCAAAGTCTTGAAGGCTTTAGGAGAGGAGATTTGTATATTGTTGATTTTCTCTGAGGACCACAACCAGATCGTGTGCCTACTTGCAAAAGCTTGGAAGGCTGGCTATGGCATCGGCGACTTAGTCACGCAGGCATGAGGAATTTACTGCGCTTGCGAAGAAGAAGCATGTCATTGGCATTGAGAATGTCAAATTCCTCAAGGATCACTTGTGTGGAGCACTGTGAAGCTAGAAAA
>JAHIAM010001845.1:0-26982 GCA_021605205.1 Aegilops longissima
TTAGTCTTGATCAACCTTGAATCTTTCCAACTCTCTTCATTTGGATGATGTCTTGAAGCTAAACATGAATGATCACACTCTTCTTCTTCAAGACATGCTTACAATAAGCTCAACCCTCACAAGACCAAACTTTGGATGATTCCTTAATAGCACCTTGTGTTGGGGAACATAGTAATTTCAAAAATTTTCCTCGCACCGCATAAGATCATGGTGATGGCATAGCGAGAGGGGAAGTGTATGTCCACGTACCCTCGTGGCCGTGCGAGCGTTATAACAACATGGTTGATGTAGTAAATGCGTCTTCACGATCCGACCGATCCAAGTACCGAGCATACGGCACCTCGAGTTCAGCACCGTTCAGCTCGATGGCGATCCCGGACTCCGATCCGACCAGCGTGGGGGATGAGTTCCGTCGGCCTGACAGCGTGGTGGCGATGATGCTCCACCGCGTATGAGGCTTCGCCTAAACTCATGACGATATGACCGAGGTGGAATATGGTGGAGGGGCACCGCTTGCCGCTAAGAGCGATCCGTAGATCAACTTGTGTGTCATGGGTGCCCCTTGCCCCGTATATAAAGGAGCAAGAAGTGCGGCCAACCCTAGGGAGGCGGCGCTGGAGGGTCCTACTCCCAGGGGTAGGACTCCCCCCCCTAGTTGGATTAGGTCTTGGGGAAGGGGAGAGGGAGGCGCCCCTTCTCCTTGTCTTATTCGGACTAGAGGGGAGGCGCGGCCTGCCCTGGCAGCCCTCCTCTTCTCCTTATGGCCCATCAAGGCCCATTGACCCCCGGGAGGGTTCAAGTAACCCGGTGTTCGTAAAATCCGTTTTCATCCGGAACCTTTCGAAGAAATCAAACATAGGCTTCCAATATATCGATCTTTATGTCTCGACCATTTGAGACTCCTCGTCATGTCGTGATCACATCCGGGACTCCAAAAAAACGGTACATCAAAACTTATAAACTCATAATAAAGCTGTCATTCGTAACGTTAAGCGTGCGGACCCTACGGGTTCGAGAACTATGTAGACATGACCTAGAACTATTCTCGGTCAATAACCAATAACGGAACACTGGATGCCCATATTGGTTCCTACATATTCTGAAGATCTTTATCGGTCAAACCGCATAACAACATCACGTTGTTCCCTTTGTCATCGGTATGTTACTTGCCGAGATTTGATCGTCGGTATCCAATACCTAGTTCAATCTCGTTACTGGCAAGTCTCTTTACTCGTTAAGTAATACATCATCTCACAACTAACTTATTAGTTGCAATGCTTACAAGGCTTATGTGATGTGTATTACGAGAAGGCCTAGAGATACCTCTCCAGACAATCGGAGTGACAAAACCTAATCTCGAAAATCGCCAACCCAACATGTACCTTTGGAGACACACTGTAGTACTCCTTTATAATCACCCGATTACGTTGTGACCTTTGGTAGCACAAAGTGTTCCTCCGAGTAAGCAGGAGTTGCATAATCTCATAGTTCGGGAACATGTATAAGTCATGAAGAAAGCAATAGCAATATACTAAGCGATCAAGTGCTAGGCTAACGGAATGGGTCATGTCAATCACACCATTCTCTAATGATGTGATCCCATTAATCAAATGACAACACATGTCTATGGTTAGGAAACATAACCATATTTGATTAATGAGCTAGTCAAGTAGAGGCATACTAGTGACTATATGTTTGTCTATGTATTCACATGTATTATGTTTCGGTTAATACAATTCTAGCATGAATAATAAACATTTATCATGATATAAGAAATAAATAATAACTTTATTATTGCCTCTAGGGCATATTTCCTTGATCTCCCACTTGCACTAGAGTCAATAATCTAGATTACACGTAATGATTCTAACACCCATGGAGTCTTGGTGCTGATCATGTTTTGCTCGTGGAAGAGGCTTAGTCAGCAGTGCGCAACATTCAGATCCGTATGTATCTTGCAAATCTCTATGTCTCCCACTTGGACTTGGTCCCGAATGAAATTGAGCGCCTCTTGATATGCTTGGTCCTCTTGTGAAATCTGGATTCCTTTGCCAAGGCAATTGCAGATATTATCCGGAAGATCTTCATTGGTCCCGATCACGATAGGTATGACACCTAGATCGAAATGAACTCTTTCATCCAGACTCCTTCATTTGCTGCTTCCGAAGCAGCTATGTACTCCGCTTCACATGTAGATCCGCCGGCGGCTTTGTTTATAACTGCACCGGTAGCAGCTCCACCGTTTAATAAAAACACATATCCGATTTGCTATTTAGAATCGTCCGGATCGGTGTCAAAGCTTGCATCGGCGTAACCATTTCGACTAGCTCTTTGTCACCTCCATATCGAGAAACATATCCTTAGTCCTTTTCAGGGTATTTGGGATGTTCTTGACGCTGTCGATGATCCACTCTGGATTACTTTGGTACCTTCCTGCCAAGCTTATTGCTAAGCATATGTCGGTGCGGTACACAACATTGCATACATGATAGAGCCTATGGCTGAAGCATAAGGAACATCTTTCATTTCTCTCTATCTTCTGCGTGGTGGGCATTGAGTCGACTCAATTTCACACCTTATGTCTGGTAAAAAACCTTTCTTTGCTTGATCCATTTGAACTTTTTCAAAACTTTATCAAGGTATGTGCTGTGAAAGTCAATTAAAGCGTCTTGATCTATCTCTATAGATCTTGATGCCCAATATATAACAACTTCTCCGAGGTCTTTCATTGAAAACTTTTATTCAAGTATCCTTTTATGCTATCCAGAAATTCTATATCATTTCCAATCAATAATATATAATCCACATATAATATCGAAATGCTCTGAGCTCCCACTCACTTTCTTGTAAATCTGAGGCTTCTCCAAAAGTGCATATAAAACCATATCTTTGATCACACTATCAAAGCGTTTATTCTAACTCGAGAGGCTTGCAGACCATAAATTGATGTTTGGAGCTTGCACACTTTATTAGCACCTTTGGATCAACAAAACCTTCTGGTTGCATCATATACAACTCTTCTTCTAGAAATCCATTCAAGAATGCAGTTTTACATCCATTTGCCAAATTTCATAATCATAAAATGCAGCAATTGCTAACATGATTCGGACAGACTTAAGCATCGCTTCTGGTGAAAAGTCTCATCGTAGTCAACCCCTTGAACTTGTCGAAAACCTTTACGCAACAAGTCGAGCTTTATAAACAGATTACATTACCATCGGCGTCAGTCTTCTTCTTAAAGATCCATTTATTCTCAATGGCTTGCCGATCATCGGGCAAGTCAACCAAAGTCCATACTTTGTTCTCATACATGGATCCCATCTCAGATTTCATGGCTTCCAGCCATTTTGCGGAATCTGGGCTCACTATCGCTTCTTCATAGTTTGTAGGTTCGCCATGGTCAAGTAACATGACTTCCAGAATAGGATTACCGTACCACTCTGGTGCGGATCTTACTCTAGTTGACCTACGTAGTTCCGTAGAAACTTGATCTGAAGTTTCGTGATCGATATCATTAGCTCCCTCACTTATTGGTGTAGTTGTCACGGAACCGGTTCTTGTGATGAAATATTTTCAATAAGGGAACAGAATCTGATTATCTCATCAAGTTCTACTTTCCTCCCCTCACTTCTTTGAGAGAAACTCTTTTCTAGAAAGGATCCGAATTTAAGCGAAAATCTTGCCCTCGGATCTGTGATAGAAGGTGTACCCAATAGTCTCTTTTGGGTATCCTGAAGACACATTTCTCCGATTTGGGTTCGAGCTTATCTGGTTGAAGTTTCTTCACATAAGCATCGCAGCCCCAAACTTTAAGATCGACAACTTTGGTTTCTTGCTAAACCATAGTTCATAAGGTGTCGTTTCAGCGGTTTTGATGGTGCCCTATTTAGCGTGAATCGGCCGTCTCTAAAGCATAACCCCAAAGCGATAGCGGTAAATCGTAAGAGACATCATAGATCGCACCATATCTAGTAAAATACGATTCTGACGTTCGGACACACCATTTCGTTGTGGTGTTCGGGTGGCGTGTTGTGAAACTATTCGCATTGTTTCAAGTGAGACCAAACTCGTAACTCAAATATTCTCCTCCACGATCAGATCATAGAAATTTTATTTTCTTGTTACGATGATTCTCCACTTCACTCTGAAATTCCTTGAACTTTTCAAATGTTTGAGACTTATGTTTCATTAAGTAGATATACCCATATCTGCTCAAATCATCTGTGAAGGTGAAAAAATAATGATACCATGCGTGCCTCAACATTCATTGGACCACAAACATCGGTATGTATGATTTCCAACAAATCCTTTGCTCGCTCCATAGTTCGAGAAGCGGCGTTTTAGTCATCTTGCCCATGAGGCACGGTTCGCAAGTACCAAGTGATTCATAATCAAGTGATTCAAAAGTCCATCGATTATGGAGTTTCTTCATGCGTTTTACGATATGACCCAAGCGGCGGTGCCACAAATAAGTTGCATTATCATTATCAACTCTGTATCTTTGGTTTCAACACTATGAATATGTATTACTACTATCGAGATTCAATAAAATAGACCACTCTTCAAGGGTGCATGACCATAAAAGATATTATTCATATAAATAGAACAACCATTATTCTCGACTTAAATGAATAACCGTCTGCATCAAACAAGATCCAGATATAATGTTCATGTACTTGGCGGCACCAAATAACAATTATTTAGGTCTAAAACTAATCCCGATGGTAGATGTAGAGGTAGCGTGCCGACCCGCGATCACATCGACTTTGGAACCATTTCCCAGCGCATCGTCACCTCGTCCTTAGCCAATCTTAAGCAATCCGTAGTTCTGTTTGAGTTGCAAATATGTAGCAGAACCGTATCAAATACCGGTACTATTGCGAGTATTAGTAAGGTACACATCAATAACATGTATATCACATATACCTTTGTTCACCTTGCCATCCTTCTTATCCGCCAAATACTTGGGCAGTTCCGCTTCCGGTGTCGGTCTGCTTGCGGTAGAAGCACTCAGATTTAGGGCTTAGGTCCAGACTTGGGTTTCTTCTCTTGAGCAGCAACTTGTTTGCTGTTCTTCTTGAAGTTCCTTCTTCTTCCCTTTGCCCTTTTCTTGAAACTGGTGGTCTTGTTAACCATCAACACTTGATGCTCCTTTTGATTTCTACCTCCCGCTGCTTTTAGCATTGCGAAGAGCTCGGGAATAGACTTTCCATCCCTTGCATATTATAGTTCATCACGAAGCTCTTGTAGCTTGGTGGCGATGATTGAAGAATTCTGCCAATGACACTATCATCGGAAGATTAACTCCAGTTGAATCAAGTGATTATTATACCCAGACATTTTGAGTATGTGTTCCTTGTGAACTATTTTCCTCCATCTTGCAGCTATAGAACTTATTGGAACTTCATATCTCTCAATCCGGGCATTTGCTTGAAATATTAACTTCAACTCTGGAACATCTCATATGCTCCATGACGTTCAACGTCGTTGAAGGCCGGTTCTAAGCCGTAAAGCATGGCATCTTGAACTATCGAGTAGTCATCGACTTTGCTCTGCGAGCGTTCTTAACGTCGTCGGTTACATCGTGCGGGCTTGGCACCAGCGGTGCTTCCGGACGTAATTCTTACGTGCAGCAATGAGGATAATCCTCAGATTACGGACCCAGTCCGTGTAATTGCTACCATCATCTTTCAACTTTGCTTTCTCAAGGCGCATTAAAATTCAACGGAACAACAACCCGAGCCATCTATCTACAGTAAACATAGACAAGCAAAATACTATCGGTACTAAGTTCATGATAAATTTAAGTTCAATTAATCATATTACTAAGAACTCCCACTTAGATAGACATCTCTCTAGTTATCTAAGTGATTCGTGATCCAAATCAACTAAACCATGTCCGATCATCACGTGAGATGGAGTAGTTTCAATGGTGAACATCACTATGTTGATCATATCTACTATATGATTCACGTTCGACCTTTCGGTCTCCGTGTTCGAGGCCATATCTGTATATGCTAGGCTCGTCAAGTTTGACCTGAGTATTCAGCGTGTGCAAGCTGTTTTGCACCGTTGTATTTGAGCGTAGAGCCTATCACCCGATCATCACGTGGTGTCTCGGTACGAAGAACTTTATAGCGGTGCATACTCGGGAGAACACTTCTTGATATTTAGTGAGAGATCATCTTATAATGCTACCGTCAATCAAAGCAAAATAAGATGCATAAAGGATAAACATCACATGCAATCAATATAAGTGATATGATATGGCCATCATCATCTTGTGCTTGTGATCTCCATCTCAAGCACCGTCGTGATCACCATCGTCACGGCGACACCTTGATCTCCATCGTAGCATCGTTGTCGTCTCGCCAACTATTGCTTCTCGACTATCGCTCTTTGCTTAGTGATAAAGTAAAGCAATTACATAGCGTTGCATTTCATACAATAAGCGACAACCATATGGCTCACTGCCGATTGCCGATAACTTCGGTTACAAAACATGATCATCTCATACAATAAAATATAGCATCACGTCTTGACCATATCACATCACAACATGCCTGCAAAAACAAGTTAGGCGTCCTCTACTTTGTTGTTGCAAGTTTTACGTGGTTGCTACGGGCTGAGCAAGAACCGTTCTTACCTCGCATCAAAACCACAGCGATAGTTTGTCAAGTTGGTGCTGTTTTAACCTTCGCAAGGACCGGGCGTAGCCACTTTCAGTTCAACTAAAGTGAGAGAAGCAGACACCGCGGTCACCTTTAAGCAGCGAGTGCTCGAGCGGTGAAACCAGTCTCGGGTAAGCGTCTGGCGTAATGTCGGTCGGGCGCTTCATCTCACAATACCGCTGAACCAAAGTATGACATCTTTGGTAGCGGTATGACTTATATCGCCCACAACTCACTTGTGTTCTACTCATGCATATGACATCAGCGCATAAAACCAGGCTCGGATGCCTTTGTTGGGGGCGTAGTAATTTCAAAAAATTTCCTCGCACCGCAAGATCATGGTGATGGCATAGCAGAGAGGGGAAGTGTATGTCCACGTACCCTCGTGAACCGTGGCGGAAGCGTTATAACAACGCGGTTGATGTAGTCGTGCGTCTTCACGATCCGACCGATCCAAGTACGAGCGCACGGCACCTCCGAGTTCAGCACGTTCAGCTCGATGGCGATCCCGGGCTCCGATCCGGCCAGCGGATGAGTTCCGTCGACCTGACAGCGTGGTGGCGATGATGATGCTCCACGGCGCGAGGGCCGCCTAAACTCATGACGATATGACCGAGGTGGAATATGGTGGAGGGGGCACCGCCTGCGGCTAAGAGCGATCCGTAGATCAACTTGTGTGTCATGGGGTGCCCCTGCCCGTATATAAAGGAGCAAGGGGGGTGCGGCCGGCCCTAGGGAGGCGCTGGAGGTCCTACTCCCAGGAGTAGGACTCCCCCTTCCTAGTTGGATTAGGTCTTGGGGAAGGGGAAGAGGGAGGCGCCCCCCTCTCCTGTCCTATTCGGACTAGAGGGGGGAGGCGCGGCCTGCCTGGCCGGCCTCCTCTTCTCCTTATGGCCCATCAAGGCCCATTGACCCCGGGAGGTTCCGTAACCCGGTGTTCGGTAAAATCCGTTTTCATCGGAACCTTTCGAGAAGTCAAACATAGGCTTCAATATATCGATCTTTATGTCTCGACCATTTGAGACTCCTCGTCATGTCGTGATCACATCAGGGACTCGAACAAACGGTACATCAAAACTTATAAACTCATAATAAAGCATCATCGTAGCGTTAGCGTGCGGACCCTACGGGTTCGAGAACTATGTAGACATGACCTAGAACTATTCTCGGTCAATAACCAATAGCGGAACACTGATGCCCATATTGGTTCCTACATATTCTGAAGATCTTTATCGGTCGAAACCGCATAACAACATCGTTGTTCCTTTGTCATCGGTATGTTACTTGCGAGATTTGATCGTCGGTATCAATACCTAGTTCAATCTCGTTACGGCAAGTCTCTTTACTCGTTCCGTAATACATCATCTCACAACTAACTTATTAGTTGCAATGCTTGCAAGGCTTATGTGATGTGTATTCGCGAGAAGGCCTAGAATACCTCTCCAGACAATCGGAGTGACAAAACCTAATCTCGAAATCGCCAACCCAACATGTACCTTTGGAGACACACAGCAGTACTCCTTTATAATCACCCGATTCGTTGTGGCGTTTGGTAGCACCAAAGTGTTCCTCCGGTAAGCAGGAGTTGCATAATCTCATAGTTACGAGAACATGTATAAGTCATGAAGAAAGCAATAGCAATATACTAAATGATCAAGTGCTAGGCTAACGGAATGGGTCATGTCAATCACACCATTCTCCTAATGATGTGATCCCATTAATCAAATGACAACACATGTCTATGGTTAGGAAACATAACCATCTTTGATTAATGAGCTAGTCAAGTAGAGGCATACTAGTGACTATATGTTTGTCTATGTATTCACACATGTATTATGTTTCCGGTTAATACAATTCTAGCATGAATAATAAACATTTATCATGATATAAGAAATAAATAATAACTTTATTATTGCCTCTAGGGCATATTTCCTTCACCTTGGTCATCATGGATTCCAAGAAAAACCTATGGACAAACCCTTGAAATATAACTCAAGGCAACCATTAGTCCATAGAGTTGTCATTAATTACCAAAACCAAACATGGGGGCACGCATGTTCTTTCCAATAGATATTGTTTATCGCTTCATTTTTCCGGCACTTGCATGCACACCATTTGTTTATCTCCTGATGCTTTAAGTATGCCTCACACATACTATCTACCTATCCCTTAATATAGATATGTGTCACACAAACTCCTTCTCCCTACTAGCAAGATGCCCATGCATTACACAGAACATCAAGATGCATTTGTATAAGTAGTTTATCTTGTGGGAGAAAAGGATGAGCGAGGAATGCCTTATTTGCAAATGTGGAGAGGTGTGGGTATCTTGTTGCAAAATTGTCATAGTTCCTTCGACCCATCAGGATATAAATCGGATGGCCTATATTCTTGAGGATGGCAGGGAACACCATCATCACCAACTCTGTTTTTATAAGAGTAGAGATATGTAAGTTTCACTTGCCCCCACCCACCACACACTTCCAGACACTTTGAAGGAGTAGGGTGACACCTTGATCTTGATACTAATCTATCGATTGGCTTCTCTCTCAAACACACACACACACGCACACTACAGGCACGGAAGGAGTAGGGTGGCACCTCGATCTTGATAGTAATCTATCTACTCCTCTTTCAAACACACACACATACACACACACGCTAGTTGTGCCTCTGTGCCTACAGCGCACACTCTCGTCGTCTTTCTCTCCTTCCCTCCCCACCCCAATCCCAACAATAACAACGGAAGGGTGACAACTCGATCTGATCTTAATCATCAATTGGTTTCTCTCTCAAACATTATGTCTACTGTGCCTCGCTCGGACACACTCGATATGTCTTTTCTCCGTAGCCCCTCGATATATAGACTTCTGGCGTGCGCACAGCTGTAGTAACGATGGCCTGAACCTAGCATGCCTTGTTTTACGGCCTCATGTGATAGTTTTCACCATGTTTTCTATTAATTAAAGGAGAACCTTTTCTTTGTTACTACTAGTGAATCTGAAATCATTCGGGCAGACATAAAATATATCACTTCAACCCAATTATCGCAGTAACTATTTTAAAATAAACCAGCTAGATGCCCGTGCGTTGCACGAAACATCAAGATGCATTTCTATGAGTAGTTTATCTTGTGAGAGACTAGCAAGATGCCCATGCGATGCACGGAACATCAAGATGCATTTATATGAGTAGTTTATCTTGTGAGAGAAAATGATGAGCGAGGGAAGGCACTGATAACCCACAAGTATAGGGGATCATAACAGTTTTAGAGGTGAGTATTCATCCCAAATTTATTGATACAACACAAGGGAGCCAAAGAATATTCTCAAGTATTAGCTGAGTTGTCAATTCAACCTCATCTGAAAGACTTAATATCTGCAGACAAAGTAATTAGTAGCAAAGTAGTATGGAAATGTGATAGCAGTTGGCAAAAGTAAAAGTAGCGACTTTGTAGTAATTATGTGATGTATGAGAAAAGTAACTAAGCAAAGATCAATATGTGAAAAGCTCGTAGGCAATGGATCGGTGATGGATAATTATGTGGGATCGATTCCTCATACTGTGATTATAACATAGGGTGACACAGAACTAGCTCCAATTCATTAATGTAATGTAGGCATGTATTCGAATATAGTCATACATTGTCGGCGTTACAGGAGCGTGGGTCCCAGACTTGCACACTGCGGCCAGGCGTGGCTCTGCCAAGCGGGCCCTCGGCCCATCTTCACCAACAAGCAATCAAGACCCTCACGAGGGCCAACCTTTGGCGGATGGCGCAAGACCCCTTGGGGCGGCCTCACCGGTTGGCTCATGAGGCGGAAGATCAAGGCAAGAGAAAACCTCGCGAGTTCTCGTGATGTGAGCCATGACGATCGAGATCGGTGAGGCGCCAGTGGTGCCAGCCCAGCGCTGCAGTGTACTTGTTTCCTCTTTAGTGTTAAGGAGGCAAGCGCGGGCATGGAGTACCAAGGCATCAAGCAAAGGTTTCCATATCGATTACTGCGAGACCAAGACCAGATGGGGCGGCAAGGCGGAGGTCACCATGGAGCCCAAAGCGGCGTCACCACTAGAGCCTTTGCGGCCGAAGACAATTTGTCAAGATAAGCTGTACTAGTTGTTCCCTTTCAAATTGGCGTTGTTGGCTCCCTTCCCGCTCAATATTTGGGGAGAGGACCAGGGCCTCTATAAATAGGACTAGCCACTATCACAGGGCGGGGCCGGATCCTCGGATCATCCTCAACCACACAAGTTCACGAGGCGGAAGAACACCCGCCTCGGGAGGCTGTTCTTCCTTGTCTATTCATCCTCGGCCCAGAGGCAATCCACCACCACCACCTTTGGGTAGGGTATTACACCACAATGGTGGCCCGAACTAATATAAATCTTGTGTCCCTTGTGTTGCGAGTTAAATCGAGTTAGCCCTTGAGATCTTAAGCGAAGCTGGGGCGTGGATCGGTTGGGGAGATCTTGTGCGCAGCCCGGTGTTGAACCTTGAGGTTTGCGGAACCCGTGATCCGACATTTGGCGTGCCGTGGGTAGAGTCTTGCCCGTAGCTTCCTCGTCGTCTGCGCTCCGCCACCACGCGCTCCGCCCTCATGGCGGCGTCTCGCTCCCGGCTCGGCGGTGATGCAGCAAGCGGGGCCGAGGGGCTTGAGCCACAGCCCCGCCTGCTGGCAGGTGCGATGCTTCGCCCAAGTTCAAATCGGAGATGCCGCGCGCTCTGGCAGCAGCAGGCGAACCGTCGGCTTTCTGCTGGCATATGAGGAGAGCCGTCCTCGAGGCGAAGCGGCGACAAGGTCATGGCCAATTGGCTTCCATGGCCCTCAGCTGGCGCGCCCTTGCGCCTGGCTTCTCAACCTCCCGGATCCATGGTGGCATCTTGGGAGGAGCTGCATGACCTCTTCACTGCGCTATGCGGCTTACAGGCGCATCAGCAGCTGCTGACCCTACTGGCGGCTCTCAAGCACCGCCTTGGATCGCCATATCAAGCCATTCCTTCGCCAAATCGGCGCCACTTCCAAGTGCTCGGGGGCTCTGTCGGGCTGAAGCTGCGCGAGGCCGACCTCTGACCGACTCGAAGACCACCCGTCACCACCGCCGGCTCGGGTATGCTCCGATGCTTTACCGCCCACCATTTGCAACGTGGCGTCACCAAGACCCTCATCGGCGGCGTCGGACTCAACGTGCTCTCCGTGGAGCCTTTAGCCTTCTCCACGTACCGCTCGGCGGCTCGGCCTCGACAAGCCTTTCTCGGGGAGTTGGCGGCGGCGCCCCACTCCACAGGGCAGTCGCCTCCTGTCACCTTCGCATGTCGACAACTACACCGCACAGAGCTGGTCGACTCCGACGCCGCCGCATCGGCCTCGATACAACGCCATCCTCGGGTACCCAGCTCGGCCCGATTCATGGCGGCGACCCATCCGGCCTACAACCTCATGAAAGATTCACTGGAAGCAAGGTGTCCTCACCATCAAGGGGGAGCGTAAGGAGGCCTGGCGGCGCTCAAGCTTGCCCTCAAGACCGCCCAGCAGTGGCACAGCCCGTCGGGCTTGGCGCCTCCGAGGCCAAAGGAGTCGCACCAACCAAGAAGAAGCAGCTGTTCACCCAAGATAAAGCGAAACCAAGCAGGTGCGGTCAATGAGGGCGGGTCCTCGGAGCCACCACCGCCATAGGTGCCGACCTCGACCAGAGCCAGAGGAAGCGTTGGTGAAGTTCTTGCATGCAAACAAGGAGATATTCGCATGGGAACCCAAGCGGTGGTGGGAGTCGAGAGAAGCGTTCAGCATCACAAGGTGTGCCCCAATATGCATACAGTGAGCGGCGAAGCTGAGGCGACAGTCCATGGAAAACAGGCCTTCATCGTCCAAGAAACCCGCAAGTTAGAGGCGGCGGGTGCCATTCGCGTGATTCGGTACCCCAAATGGCTGGCAAACCCCGTCGTTGTGCCGAAGAAAGGCGGGAAGGAGCGAATGTGCGTCGACTTCACCAACCTCAACAAAGCCTGCCCCTTAGATCCGTTCTTGCTTCCCCGCATTGACCAAATCATCGACTCCACTGCCAAATGCGACCTGCTGTGCTTCCTGGATGCGTTCTCAGGGTATCACCAGATCAAGATGGCGGTAGAAGATGTAGAGAATACAACCTTTCTGACCCCGTGTGGGGTCTATTGCTACACGTGCATGCCTTTCGGACTGCGTTACGCGGGCGTGACCTTTCAGCGGTTGATGCACATCGCCTTAGGGAGTGACAGCTCGGGAGAAAGCGGAGGCCTCGTCGGCGACATTGTGGTGAAGTCTTAGGGCGAGAACCTTGATCAAGATCTGGAGGAGACTTTCGCGAGCATCGCCGGTGAACTTCGACTTAACCGGAGAAGTGCGTGTTTGGTGTCCCTTCGGCAAGCTCTTGGGTTTCCTCGTGTCCACAGAGGGATCGGCGAACCGAAAAAGATCAAGGCCATTGAAGACATGAGCCCACCCGAGACCACAGAAGGAAATCTGAAGCTGGCTGGTCGGGTGGTTGTGTTAGGCGCTTCATCTCAAGCTGGGACCGGCGTGCCTACCCTTCTTCAAGGTGATGAAGAAGAAGGGCCCATTCGAGTGGACCGGGCCGACCCGGCTTTTCAAGACCTCAAGAGATACTGACCAGCCCTCCGATGATGGTGGCGCCCACGGCCCCTCGAGCCCCTAGTGCTTTATCTTGCCGCCACCACAGCCTTTCTGCGGTAGCAGCACTAGTGGCGGTTCGGGAAAAGCGCCAAACCAAAGCGCATCAGCGTGAGCTCGCCACCGGCCGAGATAGCGCAAAAGGTCGGGAAAAGCGCCGCCAAGAAGCCGTAGCAGCATCAGCGAGAGGACCAAGCTCGGCGGGGCGATGCCGCCAAGATCTCGACAAGCGATCAGCGTCGGGGTTCCACTACCTCGAGAGGCCCCAACTTCCGCAAGACAGCGCCTCCTGTAGCGCCGGCTCTCGTCGAGCACCGGTGTATTTTATCAGTGAGGTGTTGCGGGGCCTTGAAAACACGATATCCCGTGCCTCACAAGCTCTTACTCGTGCTCTTGGTGGCCTCGCATAAGTTGCGGCACTACTTCCGAGCCACACCATCAAGGTCGTCTCAGCCTACCCATTGGAGAGTGCTCGAAGCCCCAAGTCTGCGGAAGGGTCGCGAGTGGAACATCAGAGCTGTGGCGTTCAGTTGAGAGTCGGCACCACGGGGTCATCAAGGGGCCCTTTTCGCTGATTTTGTGGCGGAATGGGCGGATGCTAGCAGCTTGAAGTAAGCGAGGACCATCCACCTCACCGGGAAGTAGAGGCACGATGGTTGGGTCATGTATTTTGATAGGCGCCTTCACGCACCCGAGGTGCGAGGGTGGAAGCGATACTTATCTCGGCCACTCAAGACAAGCTCTACTATGCCGTGCAGCTCTGCTTTCAGTGAGGGCAAGAAGGTCTCAACAATATTACACGAATCTGAAGGCCTCATAGCTGGTCTAAGAAAGCTGCGCAACCTTGGGGTGAAGCGCCTCACCGTTAGGGGTGGCTCGTAGCTTCTCGTCAATTTCTCCAACAAGGTATATGAACCGAAGGACGAGCACATGGAGGCATACCTTGCTGAGGTGCGCAAGATGGAGAAGCAGTTCCTGGGCCTGGATTTGCACACGTGCCCGTGGCACCAACAAGGAAGGCTGCGACATCGCCAAGAGGGCATCAGCGGCAGCCCCAAAACTGGCGTCTTGAGGAAGCGGCTCTTCAAGCCATCGATGACATCACCACTTTCAAGGACAGCTCAGCCTTGGGAGTAACTCCGCGACCGCGCCTCGAGAGCCCGACCTATGGCCCGACTTGAGCGGCGCCTACTCTTGGTGCTCGAGCCCCAAGAGGATCTTGAACCAAGGAATTCAAGGAATACCTGATGCAAGGGGCGCTGCCGGAGAAGGAGGAGGGCGTGGGCGCGTGGCCCGTGAGCCACAACATCTTTGCATCCAGGGCGGTGAGTTATCTGAGGAGCGGCCAAATGACGTTTATTGTGTTGCATCTCGAGACCGAGGGAAGAGTTGCTATCGACATACATGGTGGAGGCTATGGGCACCACTGCGTCATCGTGGACCCTCGTCGGCAAGGTATTCATGGCCAGTTCTCTTGGCCTGACGCTCAACGGCGCATCCGAAGCTGGTGAAGTCTGTGAGGCTGCCGGTTCCGCCAAGTAGATCCATTAGCCGGCTCAGGGCCTCCAGACCATCCCACTCACATGGCGTTCATGATGCAGGGGCTGGATATCTTGGGCCCATTCCTCGGCGCTGGGACTCTGCTACCTCTCGTCGCCATCGACAAGTTCACCAAGTGGGTGAGCTGGAAGCCGTCCGCACCATCGGTAGCTCCGGTCAAGTTCATTAAGGGTCGTGAGCCGTTTGGAGTCTCAACGCATCATCGCGATAGCGACTCGCGGTTCACTAGTAATCTCTTCAAGACATCTTTGTGCTAACCTTGGAACATAGATCTCACTCAGCTTGGTTGGGCGCACCCAGGGAGCAATGTCGGACCAAGCGCGCATCTCTGAGAGGTCTGAGGGCCTCAAGACCAGGACTTTCAAGAAGAAGCTCGAGGCCTGCGGCGGGGGCTGGTGCAGACGAGCTCTAGTCCGTGATGTGGTCCATCCACCACGCCACCAAGCCAGCGGGTGAGACCCGTTCTTCCTCGTCTCTGGAGTAAAGCGGTCCTCCCTCACGAGTCAAGCATCGCTCCGCATGTGTCTGGCGTTTGTTGAAAGCATAAAAAGGCCGCTTGTGAGATGGACCTCGTCTTTGAAGAAGGAAAACGCCCGCCCATAAAAGCATTGTGTGGTAGGCGAGGTATCGGCAGGCGCTGGCTGTACCCGCGCCACAGCGTCCGCTTCATGATGCTCGGGTGGGTAACCTCGTCAGGCGGAGTCCTCTCCAGGAAGGGCTGCATAAGCTCTCACCCATGTGGGAGGGCAGTTCAAGGCTAGATTCATGTCTCCAGGCCTGGTGCCGCAGCTTTGAGAGACACGGAGACAGTACCCATCGAGCACTGGAACATCCATATCACGCCCAATATGCGACCCTATCCAAAAGGAACTGAAGGTCCCACCAAGATAGACCGCATATTGAAGCGCTTTACAAGGTGGATATCATTACATCAACATTACATAATAGATGGGGATACATACATAAGGCACAAATGCCACAGAATACATCAACATCATATACAAGAGATCAACATCCGACTACGGATCAAACATAAGCGAAACTCAAGCGACATCCACCACCTTTAGCCGGGCTGCCGACACGGAACCTATCCCTGATCGAAGAAGAAGCGGAAGAAGAACTCCAATACAAGCAAACATCGCTCTCACGTCATGATCATACATAAAACCTGTACACACAGCTGGTGGTGTAATGTCTGTGAGCCCACGAGGACTCGACAATCCCATTACCATGGGTATCAAGACTATAAAGCTTAAATGGGAAAGGAAGGGGATAAAGTGGTGAGGTTGCAGCGGCGACTAAGCATATATGGTGGCTAACATACATAAATGAGGCGAGAAGAGAAACAAAGGAGCGATCGTCAACTAGTAATGATCAAGAAGTGATCACGAACTCCTACTTCGTCGAGACATAACCCGAAACCGTGTTCTCCTCTCGATCAACCCGAAAAGAGACTCACGATTCGCTTTACGGTTGGTGTATTTTAATGGAGATCAACCGGGTTTTGTACAACGGACATTAACAAATTCCATCGCCACATAACGCAGCACGGCTCTCGAGTTTATACCCTGCGGGGGTGTCCCAACAAGCCCATGATAAGCTCTCGCGATCAACGAAGGATATTCCTTCTCCCGGGAAGACCCGATCAGTCTGGAATCCGGCTACAAGACATTTCGACAGACAATAAAACAAGACCAACAAAGCCGCCGGATGTGCCGACAAATCGATAGAAGCATGCGTACCTCGTTCTTAGGGCACCGGATAAGTCGAGCTACTGAGTAAAACCAATCCTCGAGTTGCCCCATGGTGGCCCCATGAGTCTCTCGGTTTGGACCAACACTCGAAGAACCGCACCTGAGGGGGGCTAAAATAAAAGATGACCCTCGGGCTCCGAAACCCAAGGGAAAAAGGGCATAGGTGAGGCAAATGGTAAAACCAATGTTGGGCCTTCTTTGGGAGTCTTATTCAAAGCGAACTGTCAAGGGGTCCCATAAATCACGACAGCGTTAGGGGCGCAAAAATCCGAGGAACATAATACCGATATGGCCGAAACTAGAGTGGCAAGAGTGGAACAAAACACCGGGCATAAGGCCGAGCCTTCCCCTTTACCAAGTATATAGATGCATTAATTAAATAAGATATATTGTGATATCCCAACAAGTAAACATGTTCCAACAAGGAATAACATCTCCATGTTCCTACAAGGAACAAACTTCATCTTCACCTGCAACTACAGCGCTATAAGAGGGCTGAGCAAAGCGGTAACATAGCCAAACAATGGTTTGCTAGGAAGGTGCAAAAGGTTAGAGGCTGACATGGCAATTTGGGAGGCTTGAGCGACAAGTGATAGGTAGCGCAGCATAGCGATAGAAACGAAGCAACTAGCATAGCAATGATAGTAGTGAGATCCAGGTAGCGGTCATCTTGCCTGAAATCCCGCAAGGAAGAAGAGCGAGTCCATGAAGAAGGCGAGCGGATGAAGCCGAGACCAAGCGTGGCGAGCGAATCCTCACGATCATAGCAAGCAGGAACTAACAAGAAGAAGCACACAACATAGTAAACACACCACACATGAACAAGACATGATGAACAAACAAGCATGATGCATGACAAAGCTACATGAAACTACTCATGGCAAGAGATGATGCAAACAAAAGCAACACATCAAGGCAAGTTTAAATGAGGTCGGAAACAACATATAACAATTCGGTGAAGTCCTCATATGCAAATTTCGAAATTGGTCCAGATCTGAATAAACCTTATGTTCAAGTTGTTAAACAGCAAGTTAAGATGCACCACGATGATCTACGAAATTCTAGTCAAGTTACATATAAAGTTCATTAGATTGAACTCTGGCCTAGAAGATATGAGCAAAACAAGATAAACATGGCATTGATGCAAAATGCATCCAAACATCAAGAAACACCTCAAAACAAGGATGCAACATGATAATATGAAACTACATGCAAAATCAAGCAAGTTTCATATAGAGCACACTCAAAAGCGAACAGCGGTTCAACACATACACCTATACAAGTTTAAAGGACAAGCTGTCCAAAACAGCAACTAGGCATATTGCAAGCATCAAAACAACATGCTACAGGACCTCAACATAATAGCAAAAGGCATGGGCATGATGTACAGGTAAAGCATTACAAAACATGAACACTGAACTATCTCCGAAATCACTAGAACATGCTCAAAATGACATGGCAAGATTGCAAATAATAACAGTTTAGGACTTTGAAGAAAATAACATCGAGTTGCAATGTTTAGAGCTATCAAACAACATGCTACAGGAACTTATCATGGCAAACAAAGGCATGGAAAGAATCTACTAATTGCATAGAACAAAAGTCCTTACTGACCATAAGCCAAAAGGATCGGAAAATATGATGGCACCCATGTAAACATAGCAAGTTATATTACAGATTCATACATGGCGGGAACAACGATAAGTAGGCATGTTGGTGAGCTTGAAACACTCACCACAGAGCAACACATGGCAATACAAGGTTACCAACAGTAAGAAGACATAGCATAGAAGCTATACATGGCAAGAACAACATCATAGCATACAAGGATCAACTACAACAACCTTGGCAAAATTGAATAACATGTAAACAATCTGCGAGAAACATTTTATAGCAAAAGTAGAGCTCGATTGACTCAAGCTATGGCACTCCATAATTGCAAACAAGGGCATGGATGGATAGATCAAGACATGTTTAACAAAACATCCTTACTGAAGTATCTCAAAATATGCATGGATCTCTCGGTAGCATCAAGTTAACATGGCATAAAAATATCGACAAAAGCAGAGGCTGAAATCAACAACATCGGGAAGCCTAGTTTGCATGCTTGTGCTAGTCACATTGATCACAAAAATACATGGCATACACCCCTGTAAAGATGACATGGCATATAACACATGTAGGACTCAAGTTCATAGGGTGCACACATCAATCATGGCAAAAATGACAAAAGTGCATGTTACATTAAGAAAGCGAAACTAACATCACATAGCACTCTTCCAACAGCATTTAGGGCATCAAGATGATCTCAAATGAAAATGATGCAATGAGATGAAATGATCTACTCTTGAGGCGAACATTTTGACATATTACACGCATACGAAAGCGGGCTATATGCAGAGAGTTATGATCACGATGAAAATGCAACAAAAATGCAACAATTTCAGGGACTTAGTGGATTTTACCCTCTCGAAAAAGTCAGCGGGGCCGGAGTGGTGCGGGATGAGGGATCCGGATGGGGACGAGGCGTTTGGTTGGAGGAGTGGTGGATCTGATACACTCCTCGGATCCGGCGAGCTCGCCGGAGGCAGCGAGGATGTGGCCGGAGTGGCAGGGAGAGCCTCCAGGAGGCCCAGCGCGAGCGAGGCCGAGCCGCTTGTCGCCATGGCAGCCAACCTGGCCAGAAGGCGAGGCCAGCCTTGTGGCGGAGAATCATGTGGCCCAGTGATGGGCTCTGTGAAGCCCGTGGCGCCAAGCGAGCTTCGGGGAGGCCCAGCCTGTGAGGAAAGGCCAGCCCGGCCTCGGGAGAAGCCTTGTGCAGGAGATGCTGAGGCCTTGTGTGAGTGCCAATGTGTGGGCGTCTGAGGGCAACCAGCCATGGTGGGGCAGGCAGCGGCTGGCAGCAATGGCCGGCTTCAGGCATCTTGTCGCAATGGAGAGGCCTTGATCTGAGCCCACGAGGCCAGTGATTCGGCCAGGCGGGCGGATCTGAGGCCAGGCCTGTGGCCGAGTGGCGGTGTGGTGGCGTGTACGCCCCCATTAGCTCTGGTGGCGGAGACAGACGTGTCCGTCTGCAGGAGATTTTGTCCGATGGCGGCGGAGGCGATTTTAGGGTTTGAAGTTGAGCTACGATTTTAAAGGGAGGTGTTTATATAGGTAGAGGAGCTAGGAGAGTCCAAATGAGGTGCGGTTTTTACGTACGTGATCGTGATCGAACGACCAAAGGCATGGAGGGAGTTTGCTGGGTTTGGGCCACTTTGGAAGGGTGTTGGGCTGCAAAGAAAGAGGGGTTCTGATTACCAGTTAACGTTCAGTATAACGACCTCAAATGATCCGAAACTTGATGATCTACGGTGCTATACTAAGGCCGCTTGACAAACCTCGGGCATTCGAGACGTTTGACACCCACATGAAAAGAGGTAAAAGAGGCGCGGAGGACATAAGTCTTGGATTGCAAAAGCGGACAGCGGGGAAAATGCTCGGATGCATAGGGCGAACACGAATGCAAAATGAGATGCACATGATGACATGATATGAAATGCAGATGATGACATGGCAAAATGCAACACATAAGCAAATGACATGGCAAAGGCGGCGAATAAGCTGGAAGACACCTCGCGCGCCGAATCAGGGCGTTACAACACTCCTCCACTAACAAGAGATCTCGTCCGAGATCTTAGGACCGAGACGGAAGAGAAAAAGGAAGAGATGAAGCAAGAATTGAAGAGAAGAAGCAAGGAATCGAGAGCACTCGAGAAAAAGAGAGGAACAAAGAGAATCGAAAGCTAACGGAATCAGATAGACTATGAAGCCACTCGTTCTAACGAATTGGTTAGAATGAGAAAAAAGCGAATAAGGCTGAAAGGATTTAGGCAGCACTCCGTGAACATGGAAAGAATAGAACACGAACTTCAGAAGATGGAATGACACTTGACGAGATAAACAACACAATGCCTCCGGAAGAATTGGAAGAATTGAAAAGAACTTAGAAGGAAGGATTGAATGGAGTTGTTGAGAAAATCAACAACGAAAGAATAAGCTTTATGTGGTCTTATGGTAACATCTCAAGATCATAAGGTGATAACCTGCCACAACCTGAAATGATTGGATAGCTGAGAATACGAAGAAATGCAAAACTCCACTTCTAAAGAATACGGAGAATTAATTACACTTAGAGATGCAAGAAGAAAAGATATTTGAATTCCACCAAAAATATTGATGAAACTCTTGAAGAAAGAATTAAATCATGAAGAACCACCGTGAAGAACTCCGGTAACAAAAGGATGATGAGATAGAAATGAAGGATGAAAGAATAAGATTAAACCTTGCGATGATTTAGATGGGGATCGAAGCGAAATGGCGAGAAATATGAACTCCGGAAAAGAAAAGATGTGAACACTTGGATCTAGAATTTATTCCTCAAGAACAAACTCGAAGGAAGGGATTACTCACTTGGATGAAATAAGAATAAGATTTATTGTATGCTTATCCTTCATCAAATTAAATTGATGACAAACAGCGGATTTTTGCATACTACTTATTCTTCTTGAAAAAGGATTGAAGTGACATATCACAAACTTGAGAAGGACTTCATGAATCACGGTAGAGTTGAAAAGAGCGAATGGATTAAATATGATGAAAACCGAAAAGAATGTTCAGCGAACCACCATGAAAAATGAAAATGAACTATAGAGAAGAGAGCGGATGGCGGAAATAATTAGAAAAACGGAGATACTTGAGGAAAATTAGCGACAAGAGAGCGAAGAGATCGCATAAACTGATTAACGAATGCTTGAGCGCAGCCCGGAAGAATATTGGGGCGAGCGAAGAGCACGCGAATATGGAATAATTGGAGAGCGAATTTGAAAACTTTGAGAGAAGAAATCTTCGAAAAGATGGCCTCCGGATGATTGAGGCGAAAGTAACTCCTGAAATGCTCGGATGGATGAAAAAATTTACTGGCTGGAAACAACTAGATAGGATAACATCGAGCTAGCACCATGAATCTCGGGAAGCGGACAAGATTTAAGAGAAACATCTCGATGGCCTTCAAATGTTGAGAATGGCGACAAGAACCACCATGCAGAATTGTTGAGGCGCTCGGGAGAATGAAAAGCAAAGGCGTTGAGTCAACAATGAAAATGATTTGAAATCGATCTTGGAAAAGGCAAATGACTGACGAATTTCATTCTTACGTCAAACTCCGAAAAGAACTTGAGAATAACTCCGGAGGAATTAGAAGAGTCAGGTAAGATCCTGGGAAAAGACCTGTGGGTTAGGGCCCACTAAAAGAAAAACACCGTTGAAAAGGATTGAAGAACAGATAGATGACGCACCGGAACAATTGAAATATTTAAATGAGGTGACAACCACGAATTAATTAGA
This sequence comes from Aegilops longissima, assembly GCA_021605205.1. Lineage (NCBI taxonomy): Eukaryota > Viridiplantae > Streptophyta > Magnoliopsida > Poales > Poaceae > Aegilops > Aegilops longissima. The sequence continues at coordinate 22,036 of JAHIAM010001845.1, forward strand.
ACACAGACGAATCCCCTGAGATGTCTTCCGAACTCCGGAATGATAAACTGGCGAGAGGCGAACGAGCAAAGAGAACACTTCGAGGAAAAGAATATGATCGACAACGAAAAACTTGAATTGAGTCCACGGAGAAGAAAAGATGAAGAATAGCCGGATGAGGCGAGAATTCACGGTTGAAATAATTGTGAAAAGTGAAGTGACCCCCTACGAATGAAATAGATGGTCGGAGAGAGGCAAACTCCGGGAAGAAAAGGGTGGGAGGCGAGGAAAAACAAAGGCAACGGAGGAAATCAACGAATATCTTGAAGAAAACACGGTTGAAATCATTGAGGAATGAAAGCAAAGACTTACATACGAGTAGGATGGATACTCGATTACGGACTCGGTTCGAGAAGAAGAACGAGGAGGCGGGTGGGAAAGAAAACAAGCGAGGATTGAACTCAAAGATGAAGAGGAACAAAGTCGACTTGGCGAAAATGCACGGATGAAAAGAGATGAGAACCAACGATCGGAAAACCAAGCTGCGTGATCCTAAAGAAAATTTTGAGGGAAGAAGGTAATTCAAAACACCTCGTCAAGACTCGACCGAGGCGACGAAGGGCTGAGGTAAAGAATTCCTACTCTCCGATATAACTAGACTCCAAAACAGTTTATTCTAGACTCAACATCGGCCCGAAACTACGATCAATCAAAGGGGCTCCTAGGATTCGATCGAGGCTCTGATACCAACATCACGCCCAATATCGACCCTATCCAAAAAGGAACTCGAAGGTCCCACCAAGGATAGACCCGCATATTGAAGCGCTTTTGCAAGGTGGATATCATTACATCAACATTACATAATAGATGGGGATACATACATAAGGCACAAATGCCACAGAATACATCAACATCATATACAAGATCAACATCCGACTACGGATGAAACATAACAGAAACTCAAACGACATCCACCCTGCTAGCCGGGCTGCCGACACAGAACCTATCCCTGATCGAAGAAGAAGCGGAAGAAGAACTCCAATACAAGCAAACATCGCTCTCACGTCATGATCATCCATAAAACTGTACACTGGCTGGTGGTGTGTGTAATCATGAGCCCGAGGACTCAACAATCCCATTACCATGGGTATCAAGACTAGCAAAGCTTAAATGGGAAAGGAAGGGGTAAAGTGGTGAGGTTGCAGCAGGCGACTAAGCATATATGGTGGCTAACATACGCAAATGAGGCGAGAGAAGAGAAACAAAGGAGCAGTCGTCAACTAGTAATGATCAAGAAGTGATCTGAACTCCTACTTACGTCGAGACATAACCCGAAACCGTGTTCTCCTCTCGATCAACCCGAAAAGAGACACTCCACAGTTACGCACCACGGTTGGTGTATTTTAATGGAGATCAACCGGGTTTTCTACAAGGACATTAACAAATTCCCATCGCCACATAACTTGCAGGCACGGCTCTCGAAAGTTTATACCTGCAGGGTGTCCCAACAGCCCATGATAAGCTCTCGCGATCAACGAAGGATATTCCTTCTCCCAGGAAGACCGATCGTCTCGGAATCCGGCTACAAGACATTCGGCAGCAATAAAACAAGACCAGCAAAGGCCGGATGTCTTGACAAATCGATAGAAGTGCGTATCTCGTTCTCGGGGCACACGGATAAGCCAAGCTCTGAGTAAAACCAATCCTCGAGTTGCCCGGTGGTGGCCCATCTGCTCGGTTGGGACCAACATCGAAGGAGCAGCGGCCGGGGGCTAAAATAAAGATGACCCTCGGGCTCAGAAACCCAAGGAAAAAAAGGCATAGGTGAGGCAAATGGTAAAACCAATGTTGGGCCTTCTTTGGAGAGTCTTATTCAAAGCGAGCTGTCAAGGGGTCCCATAAATCACCCGACCGCGTTAGAGGCATAAAATCCGGGAACATAATACCGATATGGCGGAAACTAGGTGGCAAAGTGGAACAAAACACAGGCATAAGGCCGAGCCTTCCACCCTTTACCAAGTATATAGATGCATTAATTAAATAAGATATATTGTGATATCCCAACAAGTAAACATGTTCCAACAAGGAACAACATCTCCATGTTCAACAAGGAACAAACTTCATCTTCACGGAACTAACAGCGCTATAAGAGGGGCTGAGCAAAGCGGTAACATAGCCAAACAATGGTTTGCTAGGAAGGTGCAAAAGGTTAGAGGTGACATGGCAATTTGGGAGGCTTGAGCAGCAGAAGTGATAGGTAGCGCAGACATAGCGATAGAAACGAAGCAACTAGCATAGCAATGATAGTAGTGAGATCAGGTAGCGGTCATCTTGCGAAATCCATAAGGAAGAAAAGCGAGTCCATGAAGAAGGCGAGCGGATGAAGCCGAACCAAGCGTGGCGAGCGAATCCTCACGATACATAGCAAAGCAGGAACTAACAAGAAGAAGCACACAACATAGTAAACACACCACACATGAACAAGACATGATGCACAAACAAGCATGATGCATGACAAAGCTACATGAAACTACTCATGGCAAGAGATGATGCAAACAAGAGCAACACATCAAAGCAAGTTTAAATGAGGCGGAAACAACATATAACAATTCGGTAAGTCCTCATATGCAAATTTCGAAATTGGTCCAGATCTGAATAAACCTTATGTTCAAGTTGTTAAACAGCAAGTTAAGATGCACCACGATGATCTACACGAAATTCTAGTCAAGTTACATATAAAGTTCATTAGATTGAGACTACGGCCTAGAAGATATGAGCAAAACAAGATAAGCATGGCATTGATGCAAAATGCATACAAACATCAAGCAAACACCTCAAAACAAGGATGCAACATGATAATATGAAACTACATGCAAAATCAAGCAAGTTTCATATAGAGCACACTCAAAAGCGAACAGCAGTTCAACACATACACCCTATACAAGTTTAAAGGACAATCTGTCCAAAACAGCAACTAGGCATATTGCAAGCATCAAAACAACATGCTACAGGACCTCAACATAATAACAAAGGCATGGGCATGATGTACAGGTAAAGCATTACAAAACATGAACACTGAGCTATCTCCGAAATCACTAGAACATGCTCAAAATGACATGGCAAGATTGCAAATAATAACAGATTTAGACTTTGAGAAAATAACATCAGGTTGCAATGTTTAGAGCTATCAAACAACATGTTACAGGAACTTATCATGGCAAACAAAGGCATGGCATGAATCTACTAATTGCATAGAACAAAAGTCCCTTACTGACCATAAGCCAAAAGGATCGAGAAAATATGATGGCACCCATGTAAACATAGCAAGTTATATACAGATTCATACATGGCGGGAACAACGATAAGTAGGCATGTTGGTGAGCTTGAAACACTCACCACAGAGCAATACATGGCAATACAAGGCAACCAAAAGTAAGAAGACATGGCATAGAAGCTATACATGGCAAGAACAACATCATAGCATACAAGGATCAACTACAACAACCTTGGCAAAATTGAATAACATGTAAACAATCTGCCGAGAAACATTTTATAGCAAAAGTAGAAGCTCGATTGACTCAAGCTATGGCACTCCATAATTGCAAACAAGGGCATGGATGGATAGATCAAGACATGTTTAACAAAACATCCTTACTGAAGTATCTCAAAATATGCATGGATCTCTCGGTAGCATCAAGTTAACATGGCATAAAAATATCAGCAAAACAGGGCTGAAATCAGCAACATCAGGAAGCCTAGTTTGCATGCTTGTGCTAGTCACCACATTGATCACAAAAATACATGGCATACACCCCTGTAAAGATGGCATGGCATATAACACATGTAGGACTCAAGTTCATAGGGTGCACACATCAATCATGGCAAAAATGACAAAAGTGCATGTTACGTTAGAAAGCAGAAACTAACATCACATAGCACTCTTCCAACAGCATTTAGGGCATCAAGATGAGCTCAAATGAAAATGATGCAATGAGATGAAATGATCTACTCTTGAGATGAACAATTTGACATATTACACGCATGAAGCGAAGAGCTATATGCAGAGAGTTATGATCACGATGAAAATGCAACAAAATGCAACAATTCGGGGACTTAGTGGATTTTACCCTCTCGAAAAGTCAGCGGAGACGGAGTAGTGCGGGATGAGGGGATCGGATCGGGGAGGCGTTTGGTTGGAGGGAGTGGTGGATCTGATCCACTCCCTCGGATCAGCAGAACTCCGCCCGAGGCAACGAGACAGGCCGGAGTGGCGAGGAGGAGACCGCCGGAGGAGGCAGCCGAGCCGCGAGCTCGGTCGCCCAGGCGGCCACCTGGCAACGAGGCGGAATCATGGCCCAGCGTGAGTGGGGCCTTGGTGTGCAGCAGGCAGGCTGAGGGAGGCGGCCGGCCTTGAGGAAAACCTGGCGGCTTCTCGGGAGCCTATGTGCCAGCGCATTGGCCAGTGGAGCCCAGGCAATGAAGCGTCTGAGGGCAACCTTGGCATGTGCGAGCCATGCCAGCAGAAGGCCAGCTTGACTCTGCCATGTGCTGTGTGTGGAGGAAGCCTTGTGGCAGAGGCTGTGAGCAATGTAACCAGTTGACCAGTGAGCAGATCTGGGGCCAAGCAGGTGGCAATGTGAAAGCCTGTGGTGGCAATGTACGCCCCATTAGCTCTTGGTGGCCAGAGGCAGACGTGTCCGTCTGCCATGAGATTTTATCCGATGTGGCGGAGGAGCGATTTTAGGGTTTGAGGATTGAACTGCGATTTTAAAGGGAGGTGTTTATATAGGTAGAGAGAGCTAGGAGAGTCAAATGAGTGCGGTTTTGACCACGTGATCGTGATCGAGCGATCGAGCATGGAGGGAGTTGCTGGGTTTTGGGCCACTTTGGAAGGGTGTTGGGCTGCAAAGAGAAAGAGGGGTTCTGGTTACGGTTAACGTTGGAGTATAACGACCTCAAATGATCCGA
>JAHIAM010001846.1:0-30270 GCA_021605205.1 Aegilops longissima
GGGGTTTATTACTCATTTTGTACTTGCTGTTTTATTTTCAATTACTTCTTCAATTGAGAGAAAGAAAGAGACTAATAAAATTCTCTTATCCCATTTGGAAGGATACCATCCTTATAACTACCCATATTGTTTTGTCTCTAGCATGACCAATTGATAAAATGTGGAGGAAAGTAGGGAAATGGCGATACTCTGGAAGAATTCCTCTTTGGCTGATAGATACGTTTAGCTGGTATTGCTGTGATTGGTTTAGTAGGTGTTTTCTTTTATGGTTCATAATACGGATTGGGTTCATCTCTATAGTAATAGTAATCGGAGGACAGATTGTAAACATGAAAAAGTAAGAGCTTAGCGGGTCCTTACCCCCTTTATCTGATTAGGCGGAAAGGACCAGAATTTTTACTCTTATAGCGAATTGAATCTATTGATTCACTCTTATAAGCAACAAGAAAAAGAGATCACTCGAGGATCCAATATCTTATTCCACGAAGGAAGTATCCTGAAAATCCTTGATTTAGTTTCGAGTAATAAACTAATAAAACCTTAATCAAAACTATTCAACTAGCCTAAAAATAAAAAAAACCTTCAATGGAAGAGTTTACTTTTTTTTTTGCAAAATTTCTGTAAATTTGAAGTTGAACTTAATTAAACAAGCCAAGCAATTTGCTCACAATCACAAGAAATTTTTCCCCCGCCATATTTTCTTCCCCTCTGTTTGTCCACTACCTCGGCTAAACCTAAGCAAAGAAAAAAGAGGTCCAAGAGACAGACCGAATAAAGAAGATATAGTAATCTTTGTAATTAGGAAGAAAAAGGATTCTTATTTTGATACAAGAAGAATCGGCACAAGAAAAAGCCTTTTTCTTGTGCCGAATAAACGATAAGAAGACACCGCAATCCCTCACGAAAAGGAAGAAATTTTAATTTTATTGTTCTCGCCTTTGCCTTGGATTCTCTTCTTTTGCATGGGATATAAATAAAAATTCAGGACATCTCATAAACAAAAAGTAGTCTAAACAAAAAAGGATTTCCAAAATAGATCATAGATAATTCTAGCAATTGCCAAAAATCGAGGCTTTTACCAACTTGATGGTAAGAAATCCGGGACCTAGAAATTCATTTACGTACAATTGAACCTTTCAAACTGTTTCTTTTGAGAACCAAAAAAACTTGTGCCAAAATAACGGATCTGAAGAAGAAGAACAAAGGCCTTGGACACGTAATGGATCACGAAGCACGATTTACTGCGTCCCCACGACCAAAACCTCCACATTAGGATTGCTTGTTAATGGTTGATCAAGCTTGATGGATTCCCCCTACGAAACAAAGTTACAGGTCAGGAGGTATAATATCAATCACTTGGCGTCCATCGATGCATCAACTATGGATATTTCATACCCCCTTTTCTTTACGTAGTATTTTCTTACTATACACATTGACGTAGCATTATAGACTGTATTGTTACTCTTGCTACCATCGGGATAGATCTATCCTCTTCTCGGTTTCCCCCTACATATGGGATATTTTAAGAAATGAGCATCTTTCTTCATACCGGGATCGGGGAAAGAATGGGAAGAACAATTTCACTATATTTCTTACAAGAACGGGGCCTATCACAAGAATGTTTTTTTATCGGGACGATAACTACGAAAAGCAAGATTTCCTATCTTTTCTTTTAACTCGAGGAAATCGATCGAGGCGCTAATTGAATCCTCGGGCAAAATAAGAACAGCACCTACATTCAACCTCCCTTTTTCCATTAGCAAGAACTTGTTTCAATTGCATATCATAAGAATTGAAGGCCTTCAAATCTGATGTCGGAAGCATAGCTTGGGAACTTCAATATCGGAGACTTGCTAGCTAAATGGCAATTAGCACATACAATTAGATCGATTGCTTCTCGTGGGTTTTCATAACCTGCTTGCTTAAAATGGGATATGCATTTGAAATAGATGTCAAGTGTTATTCGTATATCATGATCGATCTGAAATCGATCGAGTTATGTAACACCCCGATTCAATCGTACACTAATCATGCATGCAAATGTATGCGATCAAGATCAGAGACTCACAGGAAGATATCACAACACAACTCTACAAATAAAATAAGTCATACAAGCATCATAATACAAGCCGGGGCCTCGAGGGCTCGAATACAAGTGCTTTCGATCATAGGCGAGTCAGTGGAAGCAACAATATCTGAATCGGACATAAGTTAAACAAGGTGCCATAAGATGGCTAGCACAAACTGGGATCTGGATCGAAGAGGAAGCGGGCCTCACTGCAGGATCCTCCTAGGTCCTCAGTGGTAAATCGTCGGTAGGCTGCGTAGTAGTAGGCGCCTCCAGGAGTAGTAGTAAATGCGTGGCGGTGGCGTCAGCTCTGGGCTCCATCGTCGATTACAGCAATCGAGTAGAGAATAGGGAAAAGGGAACAAGGCAGCAGTGAGTACTCATCCAAAGTACTACTTAAACAAGAACTACACTACATATGCATGGATATATGTAAAGGCCATATCGATGGACTGAGCTGCGAATGCGAGAATAAGAGGGATAGCTAGCCTTTGAAGACTAAACATACGGACACTGTCTTGCAACAGGTAGGAGGGACAATCTGAAGTCCTCAAGTAACATCATATAGCAATAATCCTACCCGGCAATCCCTGCTCATAACCACAGCGAGGCGACCACGGTTATGTCGGCACTTGGAAGGTGTGTTTTATCAAGTATCAGGTTCTAGTTGTCATAAGCTCAGGTACAACTCCAAGTCGTCACATTACGAAGATCACGGCTATCCGAATAGATTAACTTCCCTGCGGTGCACCATCTTACCGACCGCGCTTGATCCCATTTGGCGGACACACTTTCTGGGTCATGCCGACGCGGAAGATCAACACGTCGCAGCCCACCTAAACTGTGAGAGAGGCCAACCGCGGTCTAAACCTAAGCGCGAAGTGCAGGCCCATCGCCTGAGCACACACCTGCGTTCGTCTGTGACGAGCAGACCTAGCCATCGAGCGTTCAGTCCAATCCGGCAGCACGCTCCGTTCTTGACGTCTGAAGTGCTTGGTGATACCACGGCGGGATACCCATAACTACTCCGCGTAGATGGTTAGTGCGTATAAGCTCGTAGCAACCCAGATCAAATACCAAGACCTCGTTAAGCGTGTTAAGTATCCATGAGCGCCCGAGCAGGGCCAGGCCCACCTCTCTCCTAAGCGGTCTCAACCTGCCTGCCGCTCCGCCTCAAAGATCCACTCGCGGGTGCTCCATCGGCCGACCGACTTTAGTCTCACATGTATCATGTATAAAGTATATAGTATATACGTGATCACCTCCCAGTGATCACGGCCCGATCAATAAACACTGCAGACGGACAAGAAAGTAGGGCCACGAGATGAATGTACTAGCATCCTATACTAAGCATATAGGATTGCGGGTAAGGTAACAACGAAGTTACAGAGACGAGGCTATGCGGCGATATAGGAGTATCAAAAGCAGTAACATGCTATACTACTCTAATGCAAGCAGTGTAGATAAGAGTAAGCGATATCTGGTGATCAAGGGGGCTTGCACGGTTGCTCACAGCAAGAGAGAGAATTAAATCAACAAGTAGTCGAGTAGCGGCGGTACTGCGTCGGTCTCGTAGTCTAGGAGAGAAGAGGGAAGAAACAATGAATACAAAGTAAGCAGATGCATATCGATGCATGACATGTCAAGAAGCGATGCTAGGCGTGCCCTAACGTGGTAAGAAGTCTTGGTTAGGGGAAAACATCAGGAAGTTTTCCGGTTAGGACGTCTGTCGAGACGGATGAGCAGGAGAGGAAAGTTTCAGAGTTCGATAGGTTAGGGATGTGTGGTGGGCGAGCGAACTGCGTATCCGGATTAGTCTCAAATCGTTACGAGCAACTTTCATGTTGAAAATATTTTAATCCGGATTACGGTTAAAGATATGATTTTCAAAGATTTTATTAATTTACGGAATTTAATTAATTATTTTTATTAATTTCGAAAATGCATTTATGACATCGACATGATGTCATCTTGGCGTCATCGATCAGCGAGGTTGGTGAGTCAACCTGACAGTGGGTCCGCATGTCATTCACTAATGACTAATTAACCTAATCATTTAATTACGGTGATTAATTAGGTTAATTAATGATTAGGGTTAATTAATTGAAATTATTTAGATTAATTAATTACTCAATTAATTAATTAATTAATTAATTAGTTAATTAATTTTATTCATTTTCATTTTATTTTTATCTGTTTTAATAAAAGCGTTCTTTTTGGGGGTGGGGCCCCATGTCGATCAACCCAAGGCGATCGGGCATCTTGAGTAGCGAGGCGAGGCCGTTCAGGCGCTCAACGGAGAACGCAGTTGAGCGCCCGCGCCCGAGAATCACCGAGCCGTGGCCGTAGAGCCACCGGCCGGACGCAGCGGCTGGCCTGCAGACGACCGGACAATGGCCAGCGTGGCAGTCGAAGGCGACAGGCGGGGCGGTAGAGGCGTACAAGTGGCGGCAGCCGTGAGGTTGATCGAGGATCAGGCGCCGCTAAAATGCCGGAGAAATCGCCAGAAGGAAAGAGGCCATCGGTGGCGGGGCCTCGAGCTGGCGGATCCAGCGAGGAGAGAGCAGGTGGGATCGTATGAGTGACATGGCAGCCAGCAGTGAGGCAGCGGCAGGCCTGTGTCGCCTGCAGGGAGTTCGGGAGGAGGAGAGAGGCGAGGCGGTCGCGGTGGCAGCGGGTGGGATCGAGGGGCGGCAGCGGGGCAGTGGCCAGACTTCGGGGAGGAGGAGAGGAGAGGGCCTCACGGGGAGTCGGGTCTAAGCGGCGGGCTCGGTGGGGCAGCGATGACCGTGAGGCCGGTCGGAGGAATCTGGCCTTGGCTGAGGAGGCGAGGCCGACTCGCCATGTGGTTGCCAGCAGAGGCTGACGGAGGAGGGCTCCAGTGAGGGGGAGGAGGAGGGGTCAGGCGGCGGTGGGGCAGGGGCCTCAGCGAGGTGGGTGGGTGGCGGAGGTGGCTCGGTCGGGGTGGTTCCTCGCCCGATCAATCGAAGCGAGGAGAGGGGTGGGGAGGGGCGTGGGGGGAAGAGTGGGATCGTCTAGGGTTGCGAGGTGGGGAGGGGTTGTCGGCGGGGCGGCTGGGCGATGGGCGGCCCGGGGAAAGGAATGGGCGAGGCGAGGGGCGGTGGGGAGGGGCGGTGGGCGGAGGTTTCCCCTCCCCATGTTTTAGTCTTTCTTTTCTTTTATTAATTTTCTTTCTGTTTTTACTTTATTTAAAATGCGGGCATTTTACAAAACTTAGTGCACCCACCAATATTAGGTTAGCTATTTTAGACAACCCCGAACATTTTAGAATTTGCTTTTGAAACTTTTTATCGTTTGTTTTAGTTTTGAATTTTGTTTTAGGGCGGGTTCGAATCAAAGAGTTTAACTAACATAACAGGGTGATTCTTGTTCCCTAATCATCAGGTGTTACAAATCTCCTCCACTACAAGAAATCTCGTCCGAGATTTAGGAGGTAGAAAGGAAAAGTGCGGGATATTCATCTAGTAAGGCGATCCTCGCGTTCCCGGTGGCTTCATCTTGAGTGATTCGACACTTTGGACTTTGAGAACTTGATCGCCTACGGCGTGTGCGGCGTTCAGCTTGAGTCGAGAAATCGGACGGATGCTCTTTATAGGAGAGGTCTGTTGCAATTCGAGCACTTCATGGTCCTTTGCTCGGATTGGGTCCTTGAAGCGGCGTCGGAGTTGGGACCGTGGAACACATCGTGAACACGAGAAAGGTTGACGGAGCTCGATTGATAAGCCACTTTTCCGCCTTTCGAGAATAGTGAAAGGGCCAATATAGCGAGAGCTAACGCCTTGATCCGGCGGTGAGCACCCTTCATTGGTGTAGCGAAGATAGGCCTTTCGCCGAGTTGATAGACCATGTCTTTGTGATAGCGGTCATAATTACTCTTTTGCGGTGGCGGTCTTGAGATTCTCGCGAATAATGCGGACTTGTTCTTGACATGTTGGATAATATCCGGACGAAGAGTGGGCGTTCCCCGATTGAGAGGGTTCGGCACTTTCGTCCATATAACACTTGAAGGGCCATCTTGGACTAAGCTTGATAGCTATTATTATAAGAGAACTCAGCATCTGGAGAGATTCCTCCATTTCTTGCGAAGGAGGCGACACAAGCTCGAAGCATGTCTTGAGAATTTGGTTGACACGTTCAACTTGCCCTTGGGACTGCGGATGAAGCGCGATCTTGAAAGATAAATGAGTACCCATAGCTTCTTGAAAACTTGCGAGAATCTTGAAGTGAATAAGCTGCCACGGTCGAGGCTGATAACGGTGGAATACCGTGAAGTGAAACAATTCTGGACATATAGAGCGTTGCAAGCTGGCTAGCGATGATCGTTTCTTTGACCGCGGAAAATGTGCAACTTTAGAAAGCCGGTCAATGGCGACAAGAATAGCATCATTACCTTTCTGCGATTTGGGAAATCCGGTGGCGAAGTCCATTTCAACATGGTCCCATTTCCATTCGGAATAGAGATGAGGTTGCGAGTTCAGCGGGCCTTTGATGTTCTGCTTTGATCTGACGACAAGCGTCACACTCGAAACATAGCGAGCAATGTCACTGCTTCATATTAGACCACGGAATCTCGGCGAATGTCTTGATACATCTTTGTCTTGCCGGGGTGGATACATAGGCGTATCATGAGCTTCTTGCATAACCTTCGAGTCATATTCAGATTTTCCTTCTTACGGCACCACTAGGCGGCCTTTGAAGTACAAAGCGCCATCATCGGCAATAGTGAAGGATGAGGATTTCCTTTCACGATGTCTTGTTTAAGCTTGTAGACTTGAGTCAAATCCTGCATTGTCTTTATGGTGCCACGAGATCGGGTTCAACAGCCAGGTATAAAGGAACCACGAGGGAACAACACGGAGATTCATCTTTTGGAACTCCGGAGGAGGGCGAGTGCACGGAGGAACAATATGGAGGTTCGCCTACTGAATTCTTCAACAAGTGGGGCTGAACTTTGTGAACTGAAGGTGGTTGCGATAAGACTTGCGGCTCAAGGCATCAGCCATTACATTAGCCTTGCACGGCGTATAGGAAATACCCAAATCAAAGTCTGCAGCAGTCTCCATCCATCTCTGGCAGCGGAGGTTCAGGTCAGGTGAGTAAGCAGATACTTCAGACTTTGGTGGTCGGTGTAGATCTACATAGCGATTACCGAGAAGGTAATGTCGCCCCTTTAGCGCATGAATGACAGACAAGTTCGAGGTCGTGAACTGGGTAGTTCTCCTCGTGAGGCGCAAGCTGTCGAGAGGCATAAGCAACTACTTTGCGCTCTTGCATTAGGACACCGCCTAATCCTTGACGAGAAGCGTCGCGATAAATGTGAAGTCCTTCTTAATATCGGGAGGAGCTAGCACGGGCAGAAGTCAACTTGTCTTTGAGTGCTGAAACTTTCGACACTTATCATCCATTGGAACTTGCGCCCTTATACAGCAGGTTAGTCGGAGGCTGGCAATCTTGGAGAAGTTCTCGGCGAATCGGCGGCAATATTTGGCGAGACCAGAAAACTTCGACTTATGCGTTCTTGGAGGTCAATCGAGAATAGCTGAACTCGTTCGGGGTTGGCAACAATACCATCCTTAGAGATGACATGCCCAAGATAGGTTACTTGAAGCCAAAATTCACACTTGGAGAACTTGGCATAGAGTTGATGCTCTCGTAGCTTTTCGGCTACAAGGCGAAGATGTTCAGCATGTTCTTCTTCATTCTTGGAATAGATCGGGATATCATCGGATAAACCACGACGAACTTGTCGAGGTAATCCATGAATATATAGTTCATCGAGGCGAGAGAAGGTGGCTGGAGCATTGGTTAAGCGAAAGACATGGCGGTGTACTCGTATGAACCATAACGAGTCACGAATGCGGTCTTAGGGATATCCTCCTCGCGAACACGGATCTGGTGGTAACCCAACCTCAAGTCGAGTTTGAGAACAACGGCGAACCAGCCAATTGATCATAAGATCATTGATCGAGGAAGAGGATACTTATTCGAATGGTAGCTTGATTTATAGGGACGGTAGTCTTGGACCAATCGGTTTGTCCCATCCTTCTTCTTGACAAAGAGAGGTGCTCCCCAAGGTGAGCAACTTGGGCGAATGAACCGCTTTGAAGAGATTTGTCGATTTCCTCCTTTAGCTCAAGGAGTTCATCGGCGGCATCTTGTAGGGGCAACAGCTATAGGAGTGGTGCACGGTTTCAAGTCGATGGCAATTCGACAGCTCTAGCGAGGGAATCCTGGAAGTTCTTGAGGAAGAGCGTCTTGGAAATGCATAAGCAGCAGGAATGTTTTCAATTCCCTCGAGGGTGTGGCGTTCAATGCATTCAATGCATAGAGCCTTGCCTCGGCATCTTGAACAGAGCGAGCATTGTAGCTTACGATTTCATCGAAGGGTGCAGCAGATGGGCCGGTCTTAGTGGCGCAAGCGATTGGCCGTATCGCTTTCAACAATCCATCCCAAAATGAGGTCGATGTTAGGCGTCTTGAGGATAATGGGGAGGCATAGAATTCCAGCCCTTGATTTCCACGAGGGGCGTCGGCGCCAACCATGGAGGTTTGACATTGTCCCAATGGGGTTTTACCACTCCGAAAGTTCATCTCTTCACATAACGTCGTGCTTGTATGCAAAGTCTTGGACATGAATGAATCGATGCTCTGAATCGAATAAAACGGATCTGAGTCTTGAATTCGACAGTGTACCCATCACGATAGCAGGCTGGTCTTGAGCTTCGTTCGAGATCAACGTGGTTGGCTGAGCTTGCCCATAAGACTTGCCGGTGTTGTTGCGGTTCAGTTGTTTCCGGCCAGATTCTTTGGAAGGGCAGATTGATTCTGGTTACGGTTGCATTCTCTAATGCAGTGCCACGGCTGTCACTTTTGAAGCATAAGCCATTATTGGGTGTGGGAGCAGGAGCTTGGGGTGGTGGGCTGGAAGCTTGGCTGCTTAGTTGTAAGCGGGCGAGGTGTAGCATGGTTACGCTTTGAAGCGGTGCATTCGGCTGGTACATCTTTGTTGGGAATCCATATCTTGCGCCTGCGAGGCGGGCGAAGATGAGCCCGTGTCACAGTTGCGCTGTTAGAGCTCTGGTATTCCTGCGGACCAGTTTAGACATTGATAGCTTTGTTCACCAAGGTGGCGAAATCAGCAAAGTCGTGCACTAGAAGTGCGAGCTTGATGTCAACTTGAAGACCGTCACGGAACTTCTCATGTCTGCGTGCATCGGTTGCAATATCCTCTTGACATAGCGAGACAAGTCGAGGAACTCGTGATGAAACTTGGCAGATCTTGTTGTTGGGGAGCGTGGCAGAAATTCAAAATTTCTCGCTTCACCAAGATCAATCTATGGAGATTCTAGCAACAAGAGGAAGGAGAGTGCATCTACATACCCTTGTAGATCGCTAAGCGAGCGTTCATGAAAGCAGGGGTTGAAGGAGTCATTACTCGTCGTGATCCAAATCAGGAGATCCTAGTGCGAGCAGACGGCACCTCCGCGTTCAACACACGTACAGCCGGTGGCGTCTCCCATGCCTTGATCCAGCAAGGAGAGAGGAGAGGTTGAGAAGACTCCATCCAGCAGCAGCACTGGCGTGGTGGTGATGGAGGCGTGGCTATCCCTTGAGGCCATGGCTTACCCTTGAAGAGGAGAAGAACTTGGGAGAGAGGAGGGCTGCACCAAGGCAAAGGTGTGTTGAGAGGCCCTCCTACCCCACTATATAGGGGTCCCAAGGGAAGTGCGCCAGCCCTAGGAGATCAATCTCCAGGGGCGTGGCGAGAAGAGTCCTTCCCCAAGGCACCTAGGAGGTGCCTTCCCTTATCAGGAATCTTCCTTTAGGGTTTCCCCTTCACCCAGGCGCATGGGCCCTAGGGGAAGTGGTGCCCCAGCCACTTTGGGCTGGATCCCTTCTCATCTCAGCCCATGGGACCCTCAGGATAGGTGGCCCCACCGGTGGACCCCAGGACCCTTCAGGTGGTCCGGTACAATACTGATGACCGAAACTTGTCCCGATGGCGAAGCAGGACTTCCTATATATAAATCTTTACCTCCGGACCATTCCGGAACTCCTCATGACGTCAGGGATCTCATCAGGACTCGAACAACATTCGGTAACCACATACAAGCTTCCTATATAACCCTAGCGTCACGAACCTTAAGTGTAGACCCTACGGGTTGGGAGACAAGCAGAACATGGCCGAGACTTTCTCGGTCAATAACCAACAGCGGGATCTGGATACCCATGTTGGCTCCCACATGTTCCACGATGATCTCATCGGATGAACCACGATGTCAAGGACTCATTCGATCCGTATACAATTCCCTTTGTCTAGCGGTATTGTACTTGCGAGATTGATCGTCGGTATCCTATACCTTGTTCAATCTCGTTACCGGCAAGTCTCTTTACTCGTTAAGTAACACATCATCCGTGATCAACCCCTTGGTCACATTGTGCACGATATGATGATGTCCTACGAGTGGGCAGAGATACCTCTCCGTCTGCGGAGTGACAAATCGATCTCGATTCGTGCCAACCAGCGAGACACTTTGGAGATACGTAATGCACCTTTATAGCCACCCGATTCGTTGTGACGTTTGGTACACCAAAGCATTCCTCACGGTGTCAGGGAGTTGCACAATCTCATGGTCTAAGGAAATGATACTTGACATTAGAAAAGCTTTAGCATCTGAACTACGATCTTTGTGCTGGAAGCTTAGGATTGGGTCTTGTCCATCACATCATTCTCTAATGATGTGATCCGTTATCAATGACATCCAATGTCCATGGTCGGAAACGTAACCATCTATTGATCAACGAGCTAGTCAACTAGAGGCTTACTAGGGACATGGTGTTGTCTATGTATCCACATGTATTGCTGTTTCGGTCAATACAATTATAGCATGAATAATAAGCGATTATCATGAACAAGGAAATATAATAATAACTAATTTATTATTGCACTAGGGCATATTTCCAACAGTCTCCACTTGCACTAGAGTCAATAATCTAGTTCACATCGCCATGTGATTAACAACTGACAGGTCACATCGCCATGTGACGAACATCCAAAAGTTTACTAGTGTCTTAAACTAGTTCACATCACCATGTGATTAAGTCTTAATGAGTTACGAGGTTTGATCATGTTTTGCTTGCGAGAGAGGTTTTAGTCGCCAGTGCGAACCTTTCGGATCCGTGTGTGCTTTACAAATTTATATGTCATATTGTAAATGCTGCTTTCACGCTCCACTTGGAGCTATTCCAAATGGTTGCTCCACTATCATTATCCGGTTTGCTACTCGAGTCACTTTCGGATAGGTGTTAAAGCTTACATCGGCGTAACCCTTTATGCGAACTCTTTATCACCTCCATAATCGAGAAACATGTCCTTATTTACTCCAAGGACAATTTTGACCCTGTCAATGATCCATTCTGGATCATTCTTGTACCTAGTGACTCATGGAAGGCACACTTCGATCTCGGTACACAGCATAGCATACTATAGAGCCTATATACGAAGCATAGGGGGCGACCTTAATCCTTTCTCTCTTTTCTGCGTGAGTCGAGCTTTTAACTCTTAACTCCATACCTTACAACTCAGGCAAGAACTCCTTCTTTGGTGATCCATCTTGAACACTTTCAAGATTATGTCAAAGTATGTGCTCATTTGAAAGTACTATTGGCGTTTTTGATCTATCCTCATAGATCTTGATGCTCAATGTTCAAGTAACTTAATCAGGTTTTCCATTGAAAACACTTTTCAAACAACCCTATATGCTTTCGGAGAATTCTACATCATTTACGATCAACAATATGTCAACAACATATACTCATCGAGAAATTCTATAGTGCTCCCACTCACTTCTTTGGAAATACAAGTTTCTCATAAACTTTGTATAAACCCAAAATCTTTGATCATCTCATCAAAGTGCACATTCCAACTCGAGATGCTTACTCCGGTCCTTAGAAGGATCGTTGGTGCTAGCATACCTTTTAGCATCCTTAGGATCGACAAAACCTTTACGATTGTATCACATACAACCTTTCCTTCTGGCTGGTAAAGAAACTCGTCTTGACATCCATCTGCGATTTCATAAATGCAGCTAATGCTAACATGATTCCGGCGGACTTAAGCATCGCTACGGATGAGAAAATCTCATCGTAGTCAACTCCTTGAACTTGTGAAAAACTCTTGCCACAAGTCGAGCTTCATAGGCGGTGACATTACAAATCCCGTCCGTCTTCTTCTTAAAGATCCATTTATCTCAATGGCTTGCCGATCAGCGAGCAAGTCCACCAAAATCCATGCTTTGTTACGATATATGGATACTATCTAGGATTTCATGGATTCTAACCATTTGTGAATTTGGGCCCCATTGCTTCTCCATAGCTCATAGGTTCATTGTTGTCTAGCAACATGACCTTCAAAACAGAGATTACTTACCACTCTGAAGTAATCGCATCCTTGTCACCCTCGAGGTTGGTAGTGACTTGATGCGAAACTTCATGATCACTATCATAGCTTCTACTTCAATTGGTGTAGGTGCCACAGGAACAACTTCTGTGCCTGCTACACACTAGTTGAGTAACGGTTCAATAACCTCATCAAGTCTCCACCATCCTCCCTCAACTTTTGAGACAAACTTTTCCTCGAGAAAGGACCGATTCAGAAACAATCCCTATTGCTTTCGGATCTGAATTAGGAGGTATACCCAACTGTTTTGGGTGTCCTATGAAGATGCATTTTATCCGCTTTGGGTTGAGCTTATCAACTGAAACTTTTTCACATAAGCGTCGCCCCAAACCTTTAAGAAATGATGACTTAGGTTTCTCTAAACCATAGTTCATACGGTGTCATCTCAGCGGAATTCGTGGTACCCTATTAAAGTGAGTGCGGTTGTCTCTAATGCCTAACCCATGAGCGATAGTGGTAATTCGATAAGAGACATCATAGTACGCACCATATCGATAGGGTGCAACTATGATGTTCGGACACACCATCATACTATGGTGTTCGAGCGGTATTAATTGTGAAACAATTTGCACAATGTCTTAA
This sequence comes from Aegilops longissima, assembly GCA_021605205.1. NCBI lineage: Eukaryota > Viridiplantae > Streptophyta > Magnoliopsida > Poales > Poaceae > Aegilops > Aegilops longissima. The sequence continues at coordinate 13,131 of JAHIAM010001846.1, forward strand.
TTGTGTGCCAAAACTACGTAACTCAGATATTCATCTCTATGATCATATCATAGACATTCTATCCTCTTGTCACGAAGATCTTAAACTTCACTCTGAAATTACTTGAACCATTCAATAATTCAGACTTGTGTTTCATCAAGTAAATATACTCAACATCTACTCGAATCATCGTGAAGTAAGAACATAACGATATTCTTTGCATGCCTCGGCACTCATTGGACTGCACATATCAAAATGTGTTACATCCAACAACTTGCTATCTTGTTCCATCTTCTTTGAAAGCGAGGCTTTTCGGTCATCTTGCCCATGTGGTATGTTTTGCATATCTCAAGTGATTCTAAATCAAGTGAGTCCAAGCGATCCATCGCATGGAGTTTCTTCATGCATACACACCAATAGGCATGGTTAGCATGTCTCAAACTTTTCAAAAAGCAGTGAGTCAAAGATCCATCAACATGGAGCTTCTTCATGCGTTTTACACCAATATGACTTACATGGCGATTGCCACAAGTAAGTGGTACTATCATTACTATCTTATATCTTTTGGCATGAAAATGTGTATCACTATGATCGAGATTCAATAAACCATTCTTTTAGGTGCAAGACCATTGAAGGTATTTATTCAAATAAATAGAGTAACCATTATTCTCCTTAAATGAATAACCGTATGCGTTAGACATAATCAATCATGTCTATGCTCAACACAAACACCAAATGATAATTATTCTGGTTTAATACTAATCTTGATGGTAGAGGGAGGCGTGCGATGTTTGATCATATCAACCTTGAAACAATTCCAACACATATAATCGAGCTCACCTTTAGCTAGTCTCCTTTTATTCCGTAGCTTTTATTTGAGTTACTAACACTTAGCAACAGAACGGTATCTAATACCACTGGTGCTACTAGAGTGCTAGTAAAGTACACATTAACATAATGCATATCAATATACTTCTATCGACCTTGCCAGCCTTCTTATGTACCAAGTATCTAGGGTAATTCTACTCGATGGCTGTTCCCTTATTCTGAAGCACTTAGTCTCGGGTTTGGGTTCAACCTTGGGTTTCTTCTTTGGAGCAACAACTGATTTGCCGTTTCATGAAGTGTCCTTCTTGCCCTTGCCCTTCTTGAAACTAGTGGTTTCACCAACCATCAACAATTGATGCTCCTTCTTGATTTCTACTTTCAGCGATTGTCAAACAGCGCGAATACCTCAGAGATCATCATCTCTATCCGATATGTTATAGTTCATCACGAAGCTCTAGCAGCTTGGTGGCAATGACTTTGGAGAAACATCACTATCTCATCGGAAGATTAACTCCCTCGATTCAAGTGATTGTTGCACTTTCGAGACAATCGAGCACAAGCTCAACGATTGAGCTTTTCTCCCTTAGTTTGCAGGCTAAGACAATACGTCGAAGGTCTTATACCTCTTGGCGTGAGCACGAGCTTGAAATCCCAATTTCAGCCCTCGAAACATCTCATATGTTAGTGGCGTTTGACGTCTTTGGTGCCTCAACTCTAAACCGTTTAAGCGAACTATCACGTAGTTATCAAAATGTGTATGTCGGATGTTAGCAACATCTACGAGACCACGTTCGAGGTTCACACACTTTGGCGGTGCATTAAGGACATAAGCCTTTTCTTGTCGCATAATCGCTACTATCAACTTTCAACTAATTTTCTCTAGGAACATATCTAAGCAGTGGAACTAAAAGCGAGCTTACGACATAATTTGCAAAAGGTCTTTTGACTATGTTCAAGATAATTAAGTTCATCTTATGAACTCCCACTCAGATAGACATCCCTCACGGTCATCTAAGTGATTACATGATCCGAGTCAACTAGGCGTGTCCGATCATCACGTGAGGCGGACTAGTCATCATCGATGAACATCTTCATGTTGATCGTATCTACTATCGACTCATGCTCGACCTTCGGTCTCCGTGTTCGAGGCCATGTCTGCACATACTAGGCTCGTCAAGTTAACCCCAAGTGTTTTTCTTTGTGTAAATCTGTCTTACACCGTTGTATGTGAGCGTGAGAATCCATCACACCCGATCATCACGTGGTGCTTAGAAGCGACGAACTGTAACAGCGGTGCAGTCGAGGGAGAACACTTCTTGAAATTTTGTGAGGATCATCTTATTTACTACCTTCGTTCTAAGTAAACAAGATGCATAAACATAATAAACATCACATGCAATTATATAGTAGTGACATGATATGGCCAATATCATATAGCTCCATTGATCTCCATCTTGGGGCTCCATGATCATCATCGTCACGGCATGACACCATGATCTCCATCATCATGATCTCCATCATCGTGTCTCCATGAAGTTGTCTGCCAACTATTACTTCTACTACTATGGCTACGGTTAGCAATAAAGTAAAGTAATTACATGGCGTTGTTCAATGACTGCATGAGGTCATACAATAAATAAAGACAACTCCTATGGCTCCTGCGGTTGTCATAATCATCGACATGCAAGTCGTGAATCCTATTACAAGAACATGATCAATCTCATACATCACATATCATTCATCACATTCTTCTTGGCCATATCACATCACATAGCATACCTGCAAAAACAAGTTAGGCGTCCTCTAATTGTTGTTTGCATGTTTCTGATAGCTGCTATGGGTTTCTAGCAAACGTTTCTTACCTCATAAAACCACAGCGTGATATGCCAATTGCTATTTACCCTTCATAAGGACCCTTTTCCGCATCGATCCGACTAAAGTGGGAGGCGGCACCGCTAGCCACCTTATGCACCAAGTGCATGTCGATCAGTGGAACACATCTCACGTAAATGCGTGTAAGGTCGGTCGGGCAGCTTCATCCCACAATACCGTCGAAACTAGATTGGACTAGTAGCGGTAAGCATATTGAACAACATCAGCGCCCACAACTACTTTGTGTTCTACTCGTGCATAGAATCTCACGCAATAGACCTAGCTCATGATGCCCTTTGTTGGGGAGCGTGGCAGAAATTCAAAATTTTCTCGCTTCACCAAGATCAATCTATGGAATTCTAGCAACAAGAGGAAGGAGTGCATCTACATACCCTTGTAGATCGCTAAGCGGAAGCGTTCATGAAGCAGGGGTTGAAGGAGTGCGTGCTCGTCGTGATCCAAATCACGGAGATCCTAGTGCCGAGCAGACGGCACCTCGCGTTCAACACACGTACAGCCGGTGGCGTCTCCCATGCCTTGATCCAGCAAGGAGAGAGGAGAGGTTGAGAAGACTCCATCCAGCAGCAGCACTGGCAGGCGTGGTGGTGATGGAGGGCGTGGCTATCCATGAGGCCGCTAAGCACGCATGAAGAGGAGAAGAACTTGGGAGAGAGGAGGGCTGCACCAAAGGCAAAAGGTGTGTTGCGAGGCCCTCCTACCCCACTATATATAGGGGTCCCAAGAAGTGCGCCAGCCCTAGGAGATCAATCTCAAGGGGCGGCGGAGAGAGTCCTTCCCCCAGGCACCTAGGAGTGCCTTCCCTTATAGGAATCTTCCTTTAGGGTTTCCCCTTCACCCAGCGCATGGGCCCTAGGGAAGTGGTGCCCCAGCCCACTTTGGGCTGGATCCCTTCTCATCTCAGCCCATGGGACCCTCCGGGATAGGTGGCCCCACCGGTGGACCCAGGACCCTTCAGTGGTCGTTACAATACCGATGACCGAAACTTGTCCCGATGGCGAAACAGGACTTCCTATATATAAATCTTTACCTCCGGACCATTCCGGAACTCCTCGTGACGTCAGGGATCTCATCCGGGACTCGAACGACATTCGGTAACCACATACAAGCTTCCTATATAACCCTAAGCGTCCACCGAACCTTAAGTGTGTAGACCCTACGGGTTGGAGACAACAGACATGACCAAGACTTTCTCGGTCAATAACCAACAGCGGGATCTGGATACCCATGTTGGCTCCCACATGTTCCACGATGATCTCATCGGATGAACCACGATGTCAAGGACTCATTCGATCCGTATACAATTCCCTTTGTCTAGCGGTATTGTACTTGCGAGATTCGATCGTCGGTATCCTATACCTTATTCAATCTAGTTACGGCAAGTCTCTTTACTCGTTCCGTAACACATCATCCGTGATCAACCCCTTGGTCACATTGTACTGATATGATGATGTCCTACAAGTGGGCGGAGATACCTCTCCGTCTGCGAGTGACAAATCCAGTCTCGATTAGTGCCAACCCGAGACACTTTCGGAGATACGTAATGCACCTTTATAGCCACCCGATTCGTTGTGGCGTTTGGTACACCAAAGCATTCCCTACGGTGTCAGGAGTTGCACAATCTCATGGTCTAAGGAAATGATACTTGACATTAGAAAAGCTTTAGCATACGAACTACGATCTTTGTGCTAGGCTTAGGATTGGGTCTTGTCCATCACATCATTCTCCTAATGATGTGATCCGTTATCAATGACATCCAATGTCCATGGTGGAAACCGTAACCATCTATTGATCAGCGAGCTAGTCAACTAGAAACTTACTAGGGACATGGTGTTGTCTATGTATCCACACATGTATTCTTTGTTTCCGGTCAATACAATTATAGCATGAATAATAAGCGATTATCATGAACAAGGAAATATAATAATAACTAATTTATTATTGCCTCTAGGGCATATTTCCAACACTTGTTGCCTTAGGTGAGGGTGCGGAACTCACGCTTCTTCCGGTCCATGACCCCTTGAGGATGAAGCGGGCTCGGAAGGCAGCAGCACAGAGTGCAGCGGTGATGAGTGTTCCAAGCTGGCGAGTCTGCAGGTGGCTGTCCCACCATTGAGCTGCTGGGTCCCTTGGAAGAAGGAAGCAAAAGTGACATAGTGGCGGGGGCTACATCGGTGAGACTCCATCTCATAGGTGATGTCACGGGCCGGTCATCGACATCCGATGGCTGAGTTGAGCTACGGTACCTGCTGGGGTTGGCGTATGAAATCCTGCGAGTTGTCCCGTTTGGGTGCTGGTGCATATTGAGGCGAGGCTGAGCCATCATATTCTCCATGAACTGGCGATTCATCTCGAGCTGTTGGATCATACCAGCCATGTACTCGGCGGTGGTGGGAAGTTGGCACCACGACCGCGACCTGCTGGCCTAACCATCTGCTATTATATAACGAGGTAGTTCAGCATTTGAGAAATTAAGCAAGAGAGGAACCATTCATGATGAAACATGCATAATGAAAGCGGCATGATGGGAACTACATAGTAGTTGGCATGTCTTACAAAGGAATCATGCATAGAGTTTGATACATAGAGTCCGATTACAAGCTACTACATCATAGGCGGCACACGGGCTCATGGCGAATACATCAAATACTAACAAGCAAGTCTAAATCAGTCCCAGCGATGCTGCGGAGTGGTAGCTTGTAACTGGCTGATAGTGCGGCGGTGGATATTCCTCCGCGTCGGTGACACAGGGGCAGCGGATACTACGGTGCTGAATCCGGCGTCCGGTGGCGAAAAAGGGCCAAGTCTTGGAGAAGTAGCCTCCACGTCGTAGCCACCGACACCACAGGGCATCACGGTCTGGTGGGTAGATCGCGAGCAGCGGCGGTTCTCGGAGCGGACAAAGGGTGCATCAGCGTCGAAACGCAGTAGAGTCTTGACGGGTGATGTACAACTCGTGGCGAAGAGCCCGGTTAGCTCGATCCAGCCCATCGGCATCGAGAACAAAGTTACGATGGTGGAAGGGCTCTCTGGTAACGATGGTGTAGGCGGCGGTGTAGTAACCCTCCTCACCAACATCGGGCCGCGATGGCAATGTGCACGAAGGGAGGTGTCCAACTCTCGATACTACGCGAAGGCGTGTCGGTGCAGCATAAGCAGCATCGTGGACTGCCATATCGATAGTCACTCCAACACCATGTGCGGTATGCAGCACGATAGTGGACTCGTACTCCCGAGTAGAGGTGGGCGATGGCGCAGTCTGCTCCTGGTTGTAGTCTGGTACTCCTCATAGGCGGTGTACTCGGGGTGCAGCGATAACCGGATAGGTCATCATCTCGGCTAGCACCGCGAATGATCCCGAGCACCAATAAGCGTCGTGTGGCGCCTGACCTGCCTCGTGGGTTCCATCTGAAAACAAAGGCGTTTCAAAGGAGTCAAATGACGGGGTGAAATTGTTCAAATACAATTCCAAAAACAACTAAGGCTATATCCATCTTGGGGTGAATGCGGTCACGGGATCCTAGTGATAGTTAGTAAAATCGTTTAACCCGAGTAGAAGAGAGTCGAGTCGAGTAAAGGTCGAGGTAAAGATCCTAATACCACCCGATGGCGGCGTGGGCCGTAAAAGCACACAGCCAAGTTAGTAAAAGTTTTGCAATGTCTAGACTCGACTTGACCAAGGAGTGTGGAAGAGGATTCCCGAGGCGATCGGCTCGATACCAACTTGTGGCGCCCGATTCAATCGTACACTAATCATGCGCAAATGTATGCGATCAAGATCAGAGACTCACGGAAGATATCACAACACAACTCTACAAATAAAATAAGTCATACAAGCATCATAATACAAGCCGAGGGGCCTCGAGGGCTCGAATACAAGTGCTCGATCATAGGCAGTCGTGAGCAACAATATCTGATCTGGACATAAGTTAAACAAGGTGCCATAAGATGGCTAGCACAAAGCTGGGATCTGAGATCGAAGAGGAGCAGGCCTCTGCACAGGATCCTCCTAGGTCCTCACAGTAAATCGTCGTGTGCTGCTGCGTAGTAGTAGGCGCCTCAGGAGTAGTAGTCGTCATAGGCGGTGGCGTCAGCTCTGGGCTCCATCGTCTGATTGCAGCAATCGAGTAGAGATAGGGGAAAAAAGGGGAACAAGGCAACAGTGAGTACTCATCAAAGTACTGCATAAAGCAAGAACTACACTACATATGCATGGATATATGTGTAAGGCCATATCGGTGGACTGAGCTGCGAGAATGCAGAATAAGAGGGATAGCTAGTCTTAATGAAGACTAAATTACGGACACTGTCTTACAGCAGGTAGGAGGGACAATCTGAAGTCCTCCAAGTAACATCATATAGCAATAATCCTACCCGCAATCCCTGCTCATAACCACGGCGAGGCGACCACGGTTATGTCGGCACTTGGAAGGGTGTGTTTTATCAAGTATCCGGTTCTAGTTGTCATAAGCTCAAGGTACAACTCCAAGTCGTCACATTTCGAAGATCACGGCTATCGAATAGATTAACTTCCTGCGAGGTGCACCATCTTACCAGCACGCTTGATCCCATTTGGCGGACACACTTTCACAGGTCATGCCGTGGCGGAAGATCAACACGTCGCAGCCCACCTAGGCTGTGAGAGGCCAACCGCGGTCTAAACCTAAGCGCGAGTGCAGGCCCATCGCCATGAGCACACACTGCGTTCGTCTGTGGCCGGAAGCAGACCTAGCCCATCAGGCGTTCAGTCCAATCGGTAGCGCGCGCTCGTCGTTGACGTCTGAAGTGCCGGTGATACCACGGCGGGATACCCATAACTACTCCAGCGTAGATGGTTAGTGCGTATAAGCTCGTAGCCAACGGATCAAATACCAAGACCTCGTTAAGCGTGTTAAGTATCCATGAGCGCCCGAGCAGAGGCCAGGCCCACCTCTCTCCTAAGCGGTCTCAACCTGCCTGCCGCTCGCCTCAAAGATCCACTCACGGGTGCTCCATCGGCCGACCGACTTTAGTCTCCACATGTATCATGTATAAGTATATAGTATATACCGTGATCACCTCCAGTGATCACGGCCCGATAATAAACGGCGAGAGACGGACAAGAAAGTAGGGCCCGAGATGAATGTACTAGCATCCTATACTAAGCATATAGGATTGCGGGTAAGGTAAGTAACTTGAAGTTACAAGGGCGAGGCTATGCGGCGGTATAGGAGTATCAAAGCGATAACATGCTATACTACTCTAATGCAAGCGGTGTAGATAAGAGTAAGCGATATCTGGTGATCAAGGGGGCTTGCTGGTTGCTCTGGCAAGAGAGAGGTCGTCAACACCGTGGTCGAGCGGCCAGTGCGGCGTCGGTCTCGTAGTCTACTAGGAGAGAAGAGGAAGAAACAATGAATACAAAGTAAGCAGATGCATATCGATGCATGACATGTCAAGAAGCGATGCTAGGCGTGCCCTAACGTGGTAAGAAGTCTTGGTTAGGGGAAAACATCAGGAAGTTTTCCGGTTCGAGACGTCTGTCGAACGGATGAGCCGGAGAGGAAAGTTTTGAGGTTCGATAGGTTAGGGATGTGTGGTGGTAGAGCGAATTGCGTATCCGGATTAAATCTCGTTGTTACGAGCAACTTTCATGTTGAAAATATTTTAATCGGATTACGGTTAAAGATATGATTTTAAAAGATTTTATTAATTTACGGAATTTAATTAATTATTTAATTAATTTGAAAATGCATTTATGACATCGACATGATGTCATCTTGGCGTCATCGATCAACGGGGTTGGTGAGAGTCAACCACGGCAGTGGGTCCGCATGTCATTCACTAATGACTAATTAACCTAATCAGATTTAATTAACATTGATTAATTAGGTTAATTAATGATTAGGGAGTTAATTAATTCAGAATTAATTAGATTAATTAATTACTCAATTAATTAATTAATTAATTAGTTAGTTAATTAATTTTATTCATTTTCATTTTATTTTATCTGTTTTAATAAAAGCGTTCTTTTTGGGGGGTGGGGCCCATGTCGATGCCCAAGCCCGATCGAGGGCATCTTGAGTAAGCGTGAGGCGAGAGCCGTTCAGGCGCCGGCGCCCGTAGTCCTTGAGCCCGGCCTATGGCCGAGCCTGCCAGCCGAAACCCCTGCAACTTGTGACCAGGCGAGACGACCAGTGGCCGGCGTGGCAATCGAAGCGGACAGACGGGGCGGTGGCGTGCAGGGGGTGGTAAGGCGCCTTGAGAGTTGATCGAGGATCGGGGCGCCGCTAGAAGGAAGGAGGAGAGTCGCCGAAGGGGGAAGGAAGAGAGGCCATCGGTGGCGGGGCCTCGAACAGCCGGATCCGGCGAGGAAGGAGAGGATCAGGGGATCGAGGCCTTGTGTGGCAGCAATGAGAGCCGGCAAGGCCTGACGTCGCCTGAGGGGAGGAGGAGAGAGAGGGAGGCGGTCTGCGGTGGCTGGGTGGGATTAGGGCCCGGACAGTGGGCAGTGCTTGACTCGGGAGGAGGAGAGGAGAGGGCCTCCAGGGGGTCGGGTCTAAGCGGGCGGGCTCGGTGGGGAAGCGGCGATGAGCCGTGAGGCGGTGATCGGAGGGTCGTGATGTGAGGCGGAGGCCAGAGCTCAGCATGTGGTTGCCAGTTGCCTTAGGGGAGTGCGGAGGGAGGAGGGCTCCAGGCGGCGATGGGGAGGAGGAGGGGGGTGCAGGCGGCGGTGGGCGGGGGCCGCCGGCGTGAGTGGAGTGGGCGGCGGAGGTGGCTCGGTGGGGTGGTTCCCCCCCGATCAATCAGGCGAGGAGGGGGTGGGAGGCGCGTGGGGGAAGAGTGGGATCGGCTAGGGTTGCCCTGAGGTGGGGAGGGGGTTATCGGCGGGGCAGCTGGGCGATGGGCGGCCCGGGGAAGGGGAATGGGCGGGGGGGGGGCAGTGGGGAGGGCAATTGGGTGGGAGGTTTCCCCTCCCCACATGTTTAGTCTTTCTTTTCTTTTATTAATTTTCTTTTCTGTTTTTATTTTATTTAAAATGCGAGCATTTTACAAAAATTAGTGCACCCACCAATATTAGGTTAGCTATTTTAGACAACCCCGAACATTTTAGAATTTGTTTTGAAACTTTTTATCGTTTGTTTTAGTTTTGAATTTTGTTTTAGGGCGGAGTTCGAATCAAGAGAGTTTAACTAACATAGCAGGGGTGATTCTGTTCCCTAATCATCCGGTGTTACAAATCTCCTCCACTACAAGAAATCTCGTCCGAGATTTAGGAGGTAGAAGGAAAGAGTGCGGGATATTCATCTCGTGAGGCGATCCTCGCGTTCCCGGTGGCTTCATCTTGAGTGATTCGACCCTTTGGACTTTGAGAACTTGATGGCCCGGCGTGTGCGGCGTTCAGCAGTGAGAATACGGACGGATGCTCTTTATAGGAGAGGTCTGTTGCAATTCGAGCACTTCATGGTCCTTTGCTCGGATTGGGTCCTTGAAGCGGCGTCGGAGTTGGGACCGTGGAACACATCGTGAACTGAGAAAGGTTCGGCGGAGCTCGAGTTGATAAGCCACTTTTCCGCCTTTCGAGAATAGTGAAAGGGCCAATATAGCGAGCTAACGCCCTTGATCCGGCGGTGAGCACCCTTCATTGGTGTAGCGAAGATAGGCCTTTCGCGAGTTGATAGACCATGTCTTTGTGTGATGGTGGCGAAGCGGTCTTGAGATTCTCGCGAATAATGCGGACTTGTTCTTGACATGTTGGATAATATCCGGACGAAGAGTGGGCGTTCCCGATTTCGACCAGTTCGAGAGGGTTGGCACTTCGTCCATATAACACTTGAAGGGCCATCTTGAGACTAAGCAGTAGCTATTATTATAAGAGAACTCAGCATCTGGAGAGATTCCTCCATTTCTTGCGAAGGAGGCGACACAAGCTCGAAGCATGTCTTGAGAATTTGGTTGACACGTTCAACTTGCCCTTGAGGACTGCGGATGAAGCGATCTTGAAAGATAAATGAGTACCCATAGCTTCTTGAAAACTTGCCGAATCTTGAAGTGAATAAGCTGCCACGGTCAGGCGATAACGGTGGAATACCGTGAAGTGAAACAATTCGGACATATAGGCGTTGCAAGCTGGCTAGCGATGATCGTTTCTTTGACCGCGGAAAATGTGCAACTTTAGAAAGCGGTCAATGGCGACAAGAATAGCATCATTACCTTTCTGCGATTTGGGAAATCCGATGGCGAAGTCCATTTCAACATGGTCCCATTTCCATTAGGAATAGAGATAGCTGCGAGTTCGGCAGGCCTTTGATGTTCTGCTTTGATCTGACGGCAAGCGTCACACTCGAAACATAGCGAGCAATGTCACCTTCATATTAGACCACGGAATCTCGGCGAATGTCTTGATACATCTTTGTACTGCGGGATGGATACATAGAGGCGTATCATGAGCTTCTTGCATAACCTTCGAGTCATATTCAGATTTTCCTTCTTACACGGCACCACTAAGCGGCCTTTGAAGTACAAAGGCGCCATCATCGATAATAGTGAAGGATGAGGATTTCCTTTCTGATGTCTTGTTTAAGCTTGTAGACTTGAGTCAAATCCTGCATTGTCTTTATGGTGCCACGAGATCGGGTTCAACAGCCGGGGTATAAAGGAACCACGAGGGAACAACACGGAATTCATCTTTTGGAACTCGGAGGAGGGGCGAAGTGCACGGAGGAACAATATGGAGGTTCAGCTTTCTGAATTCTTCAACAAGTGGGGCTGAACTTTGTGAACTGAAGGTGGTTCTTGATAAGACTTGCGGCTCAAGGCATCAGCCATTACATTAGCCTTGCTGGCGTATAAAATACCCAAATCAAAATGCATAGCAGTCTCCATCCATCTCTCTGGCGGAGGTTCAGTGCAGCTGAGTAAGCAGATACTTCAGACTTTGGTGGTCGGTGTAGATCTACATAGCGATTACGAGAAGGTAATGTATGCTTGCTTTAGCGCATGAATGACAATGACAAGTTCGAGGTCGTGAACTGGGTAGTTCTCCTCGTGAGGCGCATGCTGTCGAGAGGCATAAGCAACCACTGCGCTCTTGCATTAGGACACCGCCTAATCCTTGGCGAAGCGTCGCGATAAATGTGAAGTCCTTCTTAATGTCGGGAGGAGCTAGCAGGGGCAGAAGTCAACTTGTCTTTGAGTGCTGAAACTTTCACGACACTTATCATCCATTGGAACTTTGGCCCTTATACAGCAGGTTAGTCGAGGCTGGCAATCTTGGAGAAGTTCTCGGCGAATCGGCGGCAATAGCTGGCGAGACCGAAAAACTTCGACTTATGCGTTCTTGGAGGAGTCAATCGAGAATAGCTTTGAACTCGTTCGGGGTTGGCAACAATACCATCCTTAGAGATGACATGCCCAAGATAGGTTACTTGAAGCCAAAATTCACACTTGGAGAACTTGGCATAGAGTTGATGCTCTCGTAGCTTTTCGGCACAAAGCGAAGATGTTCAGCATGTTCTTCTTCATTCTTGGAATAGATCGGGATATCATCCGGATAAACCACGACGAACTTGTCGAGGTAATCCATGAATATATAGTTCATCGGCGAGAGAAGGTGGCTGGAGCATTGGTTAAGCGAAAGACATGGCGGTGTACTCGTATGAACCATAACGAGTCACGAATGCGGTCTTAGGGATATCCTCCTCACGAACACGGATCTGGTGGTAACCCAACCTCAAGTCGAGTTTGAGAACAACGGCGAACCAGCCAATTGATCATAAAGATCATTGATCAGGAAGAGGATACTTATTACGAATGGTAGCTTGATTTATGGGGCGGTAGTCTTGGACCAATCGGTTTGTCCCATCCTTCTTCTTGACAAAGAGAAGGTGCTCCCCAAGGTGAGCAACTTGGGCGAATGAACCGCTTTGAAGAGATTTGTCGATTTCCTCCTTTAGCTCAAGGAGTTCATGCGGCGGCATCTTGTAGGGCAGCTTGGCTATAGGAGTGGTGCACGGTTTCAAGTCGATGGCGAATTCGACAGCTCTAGCGAGGAATCCACTGGAAGTTCTTGAGGAAGAGCGTCTTGGAAATGCATAAGCAGCGGGAATGTTTTCAATTCCCTCGAGGGTGCGGCGTTCAATGCATTCAATGCATAGAGCCTTGCCTCGGCATCTTGAACGAGACGAGCATTGTAGCTACGATTTCATCGAAGGGTGCAGCGGATGGAAGGTCTTAGTGGCGCAAGCGATTGGCCGTATCGCTTTCAACCAATCCATCCCAAAATGAGGTCGATGTTAGGCGTCTTGAGGATAATGGGGAGGCATAGAATTCCAGCCCTTGATTTCCACAGGGGCGTCGGCGCCAACCATGGAGGTTTGACATTGTCCCAATGGGGTTTTACCACTACCGAAAGTTCATCTCTTCACACTTAACGTCGTGCTTGTATGCAAAGTCTTGAGACATGAATGAATCGATGCTCTGAATCGAATAAAGCAGATCTGAGTCTGAATTCACGAGTGTACCCATCACGATGGCAGGCTGGTCTTGAGCCGTTCGGATCAACGTGGTTGGCTTGAGCTTGCCCATAAGACTTGCCGGTGTTGTTGCGGTTACGGTTGTTTCCACGGCCAGGTTCTTTGGAAGGGCGATTGATTACAGTTACGGTTGCATTCTCTATGCAGTGCCACGGCTGTCACTTTTGAAGCATAAGCCATTATTGGGAGTGGGAGCAGGAGCTTGGGGTGGTGGGCTGGAAGCTTGGCTGCTTAGTTGTAAGCGGGCGAGGTGTAGCATATTACGCTTTGAAGCGGTGCATTGGCTGGTACATGCTGTTGGGAATCCATATCTTGCGCCTGCGAGGGCGGGCCGAAGATGAGCCGTGTCGCAGTTCGCGCTGTTAAACTCTGGTATTCCTGCAGACCAGTTTGACATTGATAGCTTTGTTCACCAAGGTGGCGAAATCAGCAAAGTCGTGCACTAGAAGTGCGAGCTTGATGTCGACTTGAAGGCCGTCACGGAACTTCTCTGTCTGCGTGCATCGGTTGCAATATCCTCTTGACATAGCGAGACAAGTCCAGAACTCTGTTGATAAACTAGTGATCTTGTTGCCTTGGGTGAGGTTGCGGAACTCACGCTTCTTCGGTCCATGACCCCTTGAGGATGAAGCGGGCACGGAAGAGCAACTGGAAGTGCGGCGGTGATGAGTGTTCAAGCTGGCGAATCGCGGTGGCTGTCCCACCATTGAGCTGCGGGTCCCTTGGGAAGAAGGAAGCAAAAGTGACATAGCTGGCGAGGGCTACATCGTGAGACTCCATCTCATAGGTGATGTCACGGGCGATCATCGACATCCGATGGCTGAGTTGAGCTGCGGTACCTGCTGGGGTTGAGCGTATGAAATCCTGCGAGTTGTCCGTTTGGGTCTTTGGTGCATATTGGGCGAGGCTGAGCCATCATATTCTCCATGGTGGCGATTCATCTCGAGCTGTTGGATCATACCAGCCATGTACTCGGCGGTGGTGGGAAGTTGGCACCCGACCACGACCTGCTGGCCTAACCATCTGCTATTATATAACGAGGGTAGTTCACATTTGAGAAATTAAGCAAGAGGCGAGAATCATTCATGATGAAACATGCATAATGAAAGCAGCATGATGGGAACTACATAGTAGTTGGCATATCTTACAAAGGAATCATGCATAGAGTTTGATACATAGAGTCCGATTACATAGACTACTACATCATAGGCGGACTGCAGGCTCATGGCGAATACATCAAATACTAACAAGCAAGTCTACATCAGTCCCCAGCGATCTGCGGAGGTATTTGTAACTGAAAGCTGATAGTCGGCGGTGGATAGTCCTCCACGTCGGTGACACAGGGGCGCGGATACTCGGTGCTGAATCCGGCGTCCGGTGGCGAGAAAAGGGCCAAGTCTTGGAGAGTAGCCTCCACGTCGTAGCAACACCACAGGGCATCACGGTCTGGCTGGGTAGATCGCGAGAAGCAGCAGCTCTCGGAGCGGACAAAGGGTGCATCGGCGTCGAGCGCAGTAGAGTCTTGACGGGTGATGTACAACTTCGTGGCGAAGAGCTCGGTTAGCTCGATCCAGCCCATCGGCATGCGAGAACAAAGTTACGATGGTGGAAGAGCTCTCTGGTGACGATGGTGTAAGCGGCGGTGTAGTAACCCTCCTCACCAACATCGAGGCCGCGATAGCAATGTGCACGAAGGGGAGGTGTCAACTCTCGATACTACTGCGAAGGCGTGTCGGTGCAGCATAAAGCAACATCGTGGACTGCCATATCGATAGTCACTCCAACACCATGTGCGGTGTGCGACGACCCGGTAGTGGACTCGTACTCCGAGTAGAGGTGGGCGATGGCGTGATGCTGCTCCTGGTTATAGTCTGGTACTCCTCATAGGCGGTGTACTCAGGGTGCAGCGATAACCAGATAGGTCATCATCTCGGCTAGCACGCGGGTGATCCCGAGCACCAATGGCCGTCGTGTGGCGCATACGACCTGCCTCGTGGGTTCCATCGAAAACAAAGGCGTTTCAAAGGAGTCAAATGACGGGTGGAAATTGTTCAAATACAATTCCAAAAACAACTAAGGCTATATCCATCTTGGGTGAATGCGGTCACGGGATCCTAGTGATAGTTAGTAAAATCGTTTAACCGAGTAGAAGAGAGTCGAGTCGAGTAAAGGTCGAGGAGTAAAAGATCCTAATACCACCCGATGGCGGCGTGGGCCGTAAGGCACACAGCCAAGTTAGTAAAAGTTTTGCAATGTCTAGACTCGACTTGGCCAAGGGTGTGGAAGGGGATTCCTGAGGCGTTACGGCTCGATACCAACTTGTGCGCCCCGATTCAATCGTACACTAATCATGCGCATAAATGTATGCGATCAAGATCAAGACTCACAGGAAGATATCACAACACAACTCTACAAATAAAATAAGTCATACAAGCATCATAATACAAGCGAGGGGCCTCGAGGGCTCGAATACAAGTGCTCGATCATAGGCGAGTCGTGGAAGCAACAATATCTGATCTGAGACATAAGTTAAACAAGGTGCCATAAGATGGCTAGCACAAAGCTGGGATCTGATCGAAAGAGGAGCAGGCCTCTGCACAGGATCCTCCTAGGTCCTCTGAGTGCGTCGTCGGTGGGCTGCGTAGTAGTAAGCGCCTCAGGAGTAGTAGTCGTCATAGGCGGCGTGGCTCCTGGGCTCCATCGTGCGATTGCAGCAATCGAGTAGAGATAGGGAAAAAGGGGAACAAGGCAGCCGTGAGTACTCATCAAAGTACTACTTAAGCAAGAACTACACTACATATGCATGGATATATGTGTAAAGGCCATATCGGTGGTGAAGCTGCGAGAATGCAGAATAAGAGGGGATAGCTAGTCTTAACGAAGACTAAACCACGGACACTGTCTTTGCAGAGGAGGAGGGACAATCGGAAGTCCTCAAGTAACATCATATAGCAATAATCCTACCGGCAATCCCACTCATAACCTGGCGAGGCGACCACGGTTATATCGGCACTTGGAAGGTGTGTTTTATCAAGTATCCGGTTCTAGTTGTCATAAGCTCAAGGTACAACTCCAAATCGTCACATTATCGAAGATCCGGCTATCGAATAGATTAACTTCCTGCGGTGCACCATCTTACCGTACGCTTGATCCCATTTGGCGGACACACTTTCTGGGTCATGCCCGGCGCGGAAGATCAACACGTCGCAGCCCACCTAGGCACTGTGAGAGAGGCCAACACGGTCTAAACCTAAGCGAGAGTGCAGGCCCATCATACAAGCACACTGCACGTTCGTCTGTGGCCGAGCAGACCTAGCCCATCGAGCGTTCGGTCCAATCCGGCGTTGCAGCGCCATCGTGTGACGTCTGAAGTGCTTGGTGATACCACGGCGCGGGATACCCATAACTACTCAGCGTAGATGGTTAGTGCGTATAAGCTAAATAGCCAACCGGATCAAATACCAAGACCTCGTTAAGCGTGTTAAGTATCATGAGCGCCCGAGCGGGCAGGCCCACCTCTCTCCTAAGCGGTCTCAACCTGCCTGCCGCTCCGCCTCAAAGATCCACTCGCATGGTGCTCCATCGGCCGACCGACTTTAGTCTCACATGTATCATGTATAAAGTATATAGTATATACCGTGATCACCTCCAGGTGATCACGGCCCGA
The DNA here is from genome assembly GCA_021605205.1 of Aegilops longissima. Taxonomy (NCBI): domain Eukaryota; kingdom Viridiplantae; phylum Streptophyta; class Magnoliopsida; order Poales; family Poaceae; genus Aegilops; species Aegilops longissima. Next base: position 30,009 of record JAHIAM010001846.1, read on the forward strand.
TAATATAAGCACGTGAGACGGACAAGAAAGTAGGGCCACGAGATGAATGTACTAGCATCCTATACTAAGCATATAGGATTGCGGTAAGGTAACAACGAAGTTACAAGGGCAGGCTATGCGCGGTATAGGAGTATCAAAGCAGTAACATGCTATACTACTCTAATGCAAGCGGTGTAGATAAGAGTAAGCGATATCTGGTGATCAAGGGGGGCTTGCTGGTTGCTCTGGCAAGAGAGAGGTCGTCAACACCGTGGTCAGGCAG
>JAHIAM010001847.1:0-23147 GCA_021605205.1 Aegilops longissima
ATCTTGATGCCCAATATATAGCAACTTCACGGGTCTTTCATTGAAAAACTTTTATTCAAGTATCCTTTTATGCTATCCAGAAATTCTATATCATTTCCAATCAATAATATATCGTCCACATATAATATCAGAAATGCTCTGAGCTCCCTCACTTTCTTGTAAATCTGAGGCTTCTCCAAAAGTAGTGTATAAATCCATATCTTTGATCACACTATCAAAGCGTTTATTCCAACTCGAGAGGCTTGCACGGACCATAAATTGATGGCTGGAGCTTGCACACTTTGTTAGCACTCTTTGGATCAACAAAACCCTCTAGTTGCATCATATACAACTCTTCTTCTAGAAATCCATTCAAGAATGCAGTTTTTACATCCATTTGCCAAATTTCATAATCATAAAATGCACGGCAATTGCTAACATGATTAGGACAGACTTAAGCATCGCTTCTGGGTGAGAAAGTCTCATCGTAGTCAACCCTTGAACTTGTCGAAAACCTTTGCAACAAGTCGAGCTTTGTGAGCAGTTACATTACCATCAGCGTCGGTCTTCTTCTTAAAGATCCATTTATTCTCAATGGCTTGCGACCATCGGACAAGTCAACTAAAGAGTCCATACTTTGTTTTCATACATGGATCCCATCTCAGATTTCATGGCTTCCAGCCATTTCGCGAATCTGGGCTCACCATCGCTTCTTCATAGTTTGTAGGTTCGTCATGGTCAAGTAACATGACTTCCGAATAGGATTACGTACCACTGCTGGTTGACCCTCGAGGTTCGGTAACAACTTGATCTGAAGTTTCATGATCAACATCATTAGTTTCCTCACTAATTGGTGTAGTTGTCACGAGACCGTTTCTTGTGATGAACTACCTTCCAATAAGGGAGTAGATCTGATTATCTCATCAAGTTCTACTTTCCTCCCACTCACTTCTTTGAGAGAAACTCCTTCTCTAGAAAGGATCCGATTATTGCGAAAATCTTGCCTTCAGATCTGTGATAGAAGGTGTACCCAACAGTCTCCTTTGGGTATCCTATGAAGACACATTTCTCCGATTTGGGTTCGAGCTTATCTGGTTGAAGTTTCTTCACATAAGCATCATGACCCCAAACTTTAAGAAAGCGACAACTTTGGTTTCTTGCCAAACCACAGTTCATACGGTGTCGTCTCAGCGGACTTAGATGGTGCCCTATTTAGCGTGAATGCGGCCGTCTCTAAAGCATATCCCCAAAGCGATAGCGGTAAATCAGTAAGAGACATCATAGATCGCACCATATCAAGTAAAATGCGATTCTGACGTTCGGACACACCATTTCTCTGTGGTGTTCGGGTGGCGTGAGTTCGAAACTATTCCACATTGTTTCAAATGTAAACCAAACTCGTAACTCAAATATTCTCCTCCACGATCCGATCGTAGAAACTTTATTTTCTTATTACGATGATTTTCCACTTCACTCTGAAATTCTTTGAACTTTTCAAATGTTTCAGATTTGTGTTTCATTAAGTAGATATACCCATATCTGCTCAAATCATCTGTGAAGGTGAGAAAATACGATACCCTTGGCGTGCCTCAACATTCATTGGACCACAAACATCGGTATGTATGATTTCCAACAAATCAGTTGCTGCTCCATAGTTAGGAGAAGCGGCGTTTTAGTCATCTTGCCCATGAGGCGGTTACATAAGTACCAAGTGATTCATAATCAAGTGATTCGAAGCCCATCGATATGGAGCTTCTTCATGCGTTTACACCGATATATGACCCAAGCGGCGGTGCCACAAATAAGTTGCATTATCATTATCAACTCTGCATCTTTTGGTTTCAACACTATGAATATGTGTACTACTACTATGATTCAATAAAAATAGACCACTCTTCAAGGGTGCATGACCATAAAAGATATTATTCATATAAATAGAACAACCATTATTCTCTGTCTTAAATGAATAACGTCTCGCATCAAACAAGATCCAGATATAATGTTCATGTACTTGGCGGCACCAAATAACAATTATTTAGGTCTAAAACTAATCCGATGGTAGATGTAGAGGTAGCGTGCCGACGCGATCACATCGACTTTGGAACCATTTCCCAGCGCGCCGTCACCTCGTCCTTAGCCAATCTTCGCAATCCGTAGTTCCTGTTTGAGTTGCAAATATTATAGAGAACCAGTATCAAATACCCGGTACTACTGCGGTATTAGTAAGGTACACATCAATAACATGTATATCACATATACCTTTGATCACCTTGCCATCCTTCTTATCCGCCAAATACTTGGGGCAGTTCCGCTTCGGATGTCGGTTTGCTTGCGGTAAAACACTCGATTTCAGGCTTAGGTCCAGACTTGGGTTTCTTCTCTTGAGCAGCAACTTTCTTGCTATTCTTTTTGAAGTTCCCCTTCTTCTTTCCTTTGCCCTTTTTCTTGAAACTAGTGGTCTTGTTGACCATCAACACTTGATGCTCTTTCTTGATTTCTACCTCCATGACTTTTAGCATTGCGAAGAGCTCGGGAATTGTTTTAGTCATCCCTTGCATATTATAGTTCATCACGAAGCTCTTGTAGCTTGGTGGCGTGATTGGAGAATTCATCAATGACACTATCATCCGGAAGAGTAACTCCCAGTTGAATCAAGTGATTATTATACCGGACATTTTGAGTATATGTTCCTTGTGAACTATTCTCCTCCATCTTGCAGCTATAGAACTTATTGGAGACTTCATATCTCTCAATCCGGGCATTTGCTTGAAATATTAACTTCAACTCTGGAACATCTCATATGCTCCATGGCGTTCAAAAGCGTCGTTGAAGGCCAGGTTCTAAGCCGTAAAGCATGGCACCTGAACTATCAAGTAGTCATCAGCTTTGCTCTGCAGACGTTCACAACCACGGCGTTGCTCCTACGGCAGGCACGGCACCCAGCGGTGCTTCGGGGCGTAATTCTTCTGTGCAGCAATGAGGATAATCCTCAAATTCACGGACCCAGTCCGTGTAATTGCTACCATCATCTTTCAACTTTGCTTTCTCAAGGAGCATTAAAATTCAACGGAACAACAGCCAGAGCCATCTATCTACTGTAAACATAGACAAGCAAAAATACTATCAGGTACTAAGTTCATGATAAATTTAAGTTTAATTAATCATATTAAAAACCTCCCACTTAGACAGACATCTCTCTAGTCATCTAAGTGATTCGTGATCCAAATCAACTAAACCATGTCCGATCATCACGTGAGATGGAGTAGTTTCAATGGTGAACATCACTATGTTGATCATATCTACTATATGATTCACGTTCAACCTTTCGGTCTCCGTGTTCGAGGCCATATCTGTTATATGCTAGGCTCGTCAAGTTTAACTTTGAGTATTCGCGTGTGCAACTGTTTTGCACCGTTGTATTTGAGCGTAGAGCCTATCACACCGATCATCACGTGGTGTCTCAGCCACGAAGAACTTTCATAGCGGTGCATACTCGGGAGAACACTTCTTGATAATTTTAGTGAGATCATCTTATAATGCTACCGTCAATCAAAGCAAAATAAGATGCATAAAGGATAAACATCACATGCAATCAATATAAGTGATATGATATGGTCATCATCATCTTGTGCTTGTGATCTCCATCGTGAAGCTTACCGTCATGATCACCATCGTCACCGGTAGCGACACCTTGATCTCCATCGTAGCATCGTTGTCGTCTAGCCAACTATTGCTTCTCGACTATCGCTACTGCTTAGTGATAAAGTAAAGCAATTACATGGCTTTGCATTTCATACAATGGGCGACAACCATATGGCTCACTGCCGATTGCCGATAACTTCGGTTACAAAACATGATCATCTCATACAATAAAATATAGCATCACGTCTTGACCACATCACATCACAACATGCCCTGCAAAAACAAGTTAGGCGTCCTCTACTTTGTTGTTGCAAGTTTTACGTGGCTGCTACGGGCTGAGCAGAACCGTTCTTACCTCGCATCAAAACCTGGCGATAGTTTGTCAAGTTGGTGTTGTTTTAACCTTCGCAAGGAGACGCGTATGTATGCACTCAGTTCAACTAAAGTGAGAGCGACACCTGTCGGGACCCGATTCAAGTCACATCGACCTGGCTGGTAACACCTCCTTATCACTTTGCGGCCTCACGCTACGGTATTCCCAGGTGTCGCCTTACCATGGCCCGGGACCGTTTAGCCTTTTGGCTCACGTATATGATAGTGTCGCTAGCATCCACATGACAAAAGAACCGGGCCGACATGGCTGATCGTGAACCCAAAGCGGCACTAACCTATGGGGACAGGCATACATGAATCACTTGAGCATGTCGGTCATCAGCGTATGAATTCGGGCTGTAACCTTTGGGCTAACAGGACTCGGTATCCCGGGCTGTAGCAGGCTAGGCAGGACTCCGAATACCACAGCGTGACATTTCCCGAAGGACAGACATAAGGCGAAATGAATCACATGCCGGCCAGTCAAGTGTCCAAGCAGTAGTCTTGGGCTAGCTGGACTCGGTGAACCGGGCTGTAGCGGACTACTATCGCTCGAAGCACGAGACTACATTTCCCCCATATGAGAGGCTGCCAAGGATAAACAACTAGTTTGTGGATCCCTCATACCAAGCATTTCAATCATACCGCATAATATGCCCGATATGAGTAAGTACAACAAGGCATCACAACAAAACTCTACAACTCAAGTACTTTATTTAAGAGGCTCAGGAGCCATACATGCTATAGTCATACAGGTAGGGTCACATGACCCAACACTCAAATCATACAATCATACAAGCACATGCGGAAGCAAACTAGTCTGATCACAGACTCTAGAAAGAAAAGAAAGCTTGTTGGAGCCTTTCTATCTACAATGGCCCTTCACAAGTCTTAGATGCCACAGGTGGCTAGTTCACTCGTCGAAGTCAATATCTACATAGAATCCGTCGGAGGGTAGTATAGTCCTCTGAAAAACATTAATTAAGCAAACATGAGTACAAAGGTACTCAGCAAGTCTTACTACAGAATCCTATCATACATGCACATTCTCAAGGAAGGAAGTGGAGTTATTTGCAGCAAGCCAGCTTTGACTCTTGGCTAAGCTATCCTCGTGACACCACTTTGTAAAGCATTTATGCGTACACGAGTCCACTAATCACCATCACAATACTCCACCGTGGATCCTCTATCGTCATCCCGAGAGGCCATCCACGATACTCACACTTATCTTGAGGCTTTTAGTAGTATCCATTTACTTGTCTATGAACTGATATAGGTAACAGAAGTCCTTCTCCGTGGACACGGCTATTGAATAGATCATATTTAACCCTGCAGAGGGTGTACTTCTTCACCTACGCTCTCACCACTTATAAATCGTTTACCGACATGTACTCGGCAACCTTCAAGCGGAAGCCCAGCGTGGGTGTCGGTACAGACCTACCTAAACACTCAAGTCCCTAGTCAGGTTTATCGCCTATTGGGTTCCATCCATGAGGGAGTCGGCCGAGGTTTCCCATACAGCCCGAGCGATGTGTGCAGGGTTCCCGAGATACCAAGCAGGCACTTTCGGTACACAGACCGCGTGCCTACATAACACAACCCACCCCTAAGGTCAGCGTTGCGTGCGGCATTGACATGCTACAAACACGAAACTACTTGCAACTCCGGACTAAGAACAGGGGTGGTTAAGAACCGAGAGGTCCATTGGTTTCGGGCCCAATGCGTGGTAGTAGCTAATTCATGGATCACAAACACAGATCTCAGTTCTTAGGATCGGCTTCAATGAAACAACCCACCATGTACTCCTACATGGCCTCTCATCGATACCTTTACCAAATCGTGTTCAACACTTTCACTCTCGAACCAACACAACTTTTCCTCCAGTTCATCATCCCGATGAGCGGACTGACACAACTCTAAGCATAGCAAGCATAGCATGGTAGGAATCACAAACATGGCTCAATCAACTCCTACACATACTAGTGGGTTTCATCTAATTCTTGTGGCAATGACAGGTCATGCAAAGGAAGTGGGTTCAACTACCGCCACACAACAGTTTGAATCGCGTTGTCTTAATGCGATGTGAGAGCGAAGCGAGAACATGGGTTTGTATCGAAATGATCAGCGGGTTGCTTGCACGATGGGCGGGGTAAGTACTGCCCTTCAAGCTGGATAGTCGAGGTTATCCTCGAGGCAGAACCTATCATGAAAGCACAAAGTAAACACATGACAATATGCAACAATATGATGCATGCTATGACATGGCAATATGGATGTGTGTTGGCCTAATGCAAGCTGAAATAACGGGGAATGAACTCATTTGAATCAAGGATTCAAATGATAGCTCATTGAGTTAGTCCTAATGGTGCAATTTCTTATTCTGGTTATTCAGCATGGTTAACTTGTTTTGACATGCATGAAACCTGTACCAATGGATAGAGTGGATTTTTCTGATAATTTTTCATATATAAATCTTTGCATTTGGAGTTATAGAATAAAAGTTATAAGCATTTGAAATTTGAATTATATTCTGAATTTGCTATATAGAATAAATCCAGAAATTCATTTATTAATCGACATGAGGTCAGCGTGTCGTCGGGGTCAGCAGGGGTCGTCGAGTCAAGCCGGCAGTGGGATCCGCATGTCGTAGTTAGTTTAACTAATTAACTTTAATTAGAACTAATCTAATTAGTTAACAGGGGTCCACTGTCATTGACTCGAGAAGCGATCAGCGAGGGCCCACCGATCAATGGTCATTGATCGACTCGCGGCGTCTAGCCGCTTGGCGAGAACCCGTGGCCAGCGGAGCAAAGTGGTTTTACGTTCCGGCCACCAAATGGGCGCGGAAGGCATCTCGTGGCTGAGGGCGAACCGCAGCTCTGGTGGAGTTAGTTGGGGTGGGGTGGCGGGGTTGGCGCCGGCGGCGAGTTTGGCGGCGGCGGGGCTCCGGTGATCTCGGACTCGTCGCTAGGGGCAAGGTGGCGTGGAGTGCAGGGTTGGACCCAGCATAGCGTGGTGAGTCGATGGACCGCGGTGGCGTGGCGTTGGGTGGCCGAGCCTGCGTCGGCTGACGAGCTCGCGGCGGTGCATCTTGAGCGAGCCGTGTGCTCGTTGTGGTGCGAGAAGGAGAGTGGAAGGATGGGGAGGTAGCCAGGCTCACAGCGGTCGTAGAGCCAGAACGGCGTGGTCGAGGACGATCGATCGGCGGCGGCGGCGAAGGGATCTCCGGCGGTGGCGGAGTCGAGGCGAGTCGGTGCGGTGGCAGGCGAAACAAGCGCCGGGGCTCGGCTTGTTCGGCGAAGTCGGCGGCGGCAGCGGCTGGACCGCGGTCTCGTGGCGCGGGGGCAGCGGTGGCTCACAGCTCTGACGGTGGAGCAGCGGCAGTGGCGTCGGCCATGGCGAGAAGCGAGGAGAAGCGAGGCGAATGGGCGTGTCCGAGGTCAGGCGACAGCGTGGAGGCCGTCGAGAGCAGCGAGGCGGCGAGGAGGTGAAGCGAGGCGGCGGCCAGCTGCGTGGCGCGCCCCAGGCTCGCCGTCGGGCACCTGGCTGCCTGCCTGGCCGAGCCAAGCAGCTCGCTGGCGCGGCTGCTGGGCTGGGCCGGCAGGTGGGCCGGGCACAGGCGTCAGGTAAGGTTTCTGCCTTTCTTTTCTTTTTCTAATTTCCTGCAACTTTGTGGGGGTTTTCTAAAATACCAAAACTGTTTTAAAAATCACCAAAATGCTCCTGGTCCCTTGTTGGAATATTCCCAACATGAAACATTTTGGTTTGGCAATTTTTGAACATTTAAAATATTTTATATAATTTAAAATGCTCATGTTCAAAACTTGTGGATTAATCCTAGAACCTTTAGATGACCTAGAAAATGATACACCTCCTTTGACATGGGTTACGAACCAAAACAAGAGGATGAGCATTTTGAAGGGCATTCAGTTCATTGAAATAATTTTAGTAAACCCTAGTTATTTTAAGGGGGTGTTACGGGGTTTCCTGCCTTCCCATTTCAAATTCAAATGGAATTTAAACATGATGCACACCCTAATGCATGGTCTAAGCTGGGATGTGACAACTCACCCCACTCAAAAGAATCTCGTCCGAGATTTAGGATCTATTCTTGAAAAAGGTGGGATACTCAAGTGAAGGCGATCCTCCCTTTCCCAAGTTGCTTCTTGCTCGGAATGGTTTGACCATTGAACCTTTAGAAACTTGATATTCCGGCGTCGGGTAATGCGCTCGGCTTGATCAGGATCTGAGCGGGATATTCTCGATAGGTGAGATTATCTTGGAGATCAAGCGTTTCGTGGTTCACTCCACGGATAGGATCCGAGAAGCAACGCCTGAGTTGGGAAACGTGGAAGACATCATGGACTCTGTAAAGATGTGGAGGTAGTTCCAATTGGTAGGCAACTCCTCCTCGTTTGGCAAGAATGCGAAAGGGTCCAATGTAACGAGGAGCCAACTTGCCTTTGATACCGAACCGATGGGTTCCCTTTAGAGGAGTAACCCGAAGGTAAGCCTTCTCACCAATTTCATAAGCCATAGGCTTATGCTTGCGGTCATATTGGCTCTTTTGGCGAGATTGGGCTGTTTTCAATTTCTCACGAACAACGCGAACCTGCTCTTACCTTCTGAATCATGTCGGGCCAAGAGTTGTCTCTCCCGGTTTCGACCAGTTAAGAGGCGTTCGACATTTCCGTCCATAAAGAACTTGAAAGGGCTTTGCAGGCTGGCTTGATAACTATTGTTATAAGCAAACTTCGGCGAATGGAAGGCATTTCTCCCAATTCATGCGAAAGAGATGCGAGGCTTCGAAGCATATCCTCTAGGATTTGATTGACTCGTTCTACTTGACCACTTGATTGGGGATGGAAGCGGTGCTAAAGGAGAGCGAGTTCCCATAGCGTTTGGAAACTTTCCCAAAATCGAGAGGTGAAGAGACTTCCACGGTCTGAGTTAATCTCAATGGAACACCATGAAGAGACACTATTGAGAGATGTACAATTCAGCTAGCTGGCTGGCGGTTATACTCTCACGAGCGGGTAGGAAGTGGGCTACTTTGGAAAGGCGATCGGCGACAACGAAGATAGCATTATTCCCTCTCTTGGTCTGGAAACCCGGTAATGAAATCCATACGATTTTATCCCATTTCCATTCAGGAATTTCCAAAGGTTGAAGGGTACCAGCAGGCCGTTGATGCTCTGCTTTAACTCGACGGCACAGGCGTCGCGATTAGCAATGTATTGAGCGATTTCTCTCTTCATCCTAGTCCACCAAAACCTCTGGCGTGGTCTTGATACATTTTAGTACTACGGGATGAATGGTGAGAGGAGAGTCATGAGCTTCCTTAAGGATCAATCGCCTCAGGTTGCGCACCTTAGGACCACTAGGCGGTCTCCAAAGAACCGACACCTTGTTCATCAATGGAGGAACAATCTGCGACTCCTTTCTTGATGTTTCTCCTGATCGAGAGACTCCGGATCTACCTTACGTGCCTTGATGATCTGATCCGTAAGGTAGGTTTCGCCACCGGTGGAGAAGGAATCCTCGAGGAACAATGTGAAGATTAAGCTACGAAATTCCTCGTGGAGAAATGGTTGACTTTGTTGTAACATCAGATTGTTACAATAAGATTTGCGACTTAGTCGTCAGCCATGACATTAGCCTTGCAGGGGTGTAGGATATTCCTAAGTGAAATCTGTAATCAACTCGACCGCGTCTTTGCCTGAGATTCAGATCCGGTTGGGTGAAGATATATTTCAGACTTTGGTGATCGGTGTAGATTTCTAGCGATTACCCGAAGGTAATGTCGCCAGGTTTTGAGTGCATGAACCCTGCTGCAAGCTCTAGATCGTGTGTGGGTAGTTATCCTCATGTGGGCCTTGTAGCCGAGGCGTAGGCAATCACATAGCGATCTTGCATGAGTATGCAACCTAGTCCTTGTCGCGGCGTGCATAATAGATAATAAAGTCCTTAGAAATCTGGTGGAACAAATGCGGGAGCAGATGTCGAGGCGTCTTTTCAGGTTCTGAAAGCTGAACTTCGCCTTTGTGGCGTCCATTCGAACTTCTTATCTTTCTTGAGGAGTTCGGTTAGAGGTTTAGCGACTTTAGAAATTATCGTGAAGCGGCGGCAATAGCTTCGCTAAACCGAGAAACTCGAACTTGCTTGACCGATTCAGGTGGAGTCCAATCAGGGCGGCTTGAACTTCGCTTCGGGATTGACAGCAATGCCCTTACCGGAGATTAGATGTCCTAGATAGGTCATACGGTAACCAGAATTCACACTTAGAATTTGGCATAAAGGCGGTGCTCTCGAAGTTTCATCAATACTAGCCTTAGGTGTTGGCATGTTCTTCTTCATTCTTGGAGTAGATGAGTATATCATCGAGGTATACCACGGCGAATTTATCCAAATACTCCATGAAGATTGAGTTCATTAAGAGAGAAAGTGGCTGGAGCATTGGTTAATCCGAAGGACATATGGTGTACTACGTATTGGCCATAACGAGTAACAAAAGCCGTTTAGGTATGTCCCGTTCTTGATTTTTATTTGATGGTAGCCCAACCTCAAATCCATCTTGGAAAATCGAGGATCCGGCGAGCTGATCATACAGGTCGTTGATCTAGGGAAGGCGGATACTTGTTCTTGATAGTGACCAAATTGACGGTCGGTAATCTACAACCATCCGATCCGTACCATCCTTCTTCTTGGCGAAGAGGGCGGGGCAAGCCCATGGAGATGAACTAGGGCGGATGAAACCTTTTTGCAAGGACTCATCGAGTTGTTTCTTAAGTTCAGCTAGTTCTGGGGTGCCATCTTATAAGGTCTTCTAGAGATTGGGGCGGTTAGGGAACAAGATCTATCACGAACTCGACATCCTGTCGGGTGGAACACTGGCAGTTCCTCTGAGAAGACATCCGGAAATCACGGACTACGGAATATCTTGAGAGTGCGGAAGGGGTTGGCATTTAAGGAGTAAAGCTGGCGCTTAGACACTCGGGTTAAAACATTCAACTGTCTTGCCGAAGGATGGGTAAGTTGAACAGTTCTAGTAGAGCAATCAATCTTAGCATAATGGGCTGACATCCAGTCCATACCCAGATGATGTTTATGTCAGAGGACTTAAGAGCTATTAAGGATGCAAGAAAGACTAATCTGTCGACAAAAATTTCATTCCCATGACTTATTCTAGAGGTTTGCCATCTAGAACCAGGAGTTTGAAGTTCCATGGAGGTAGGCATGTCACGGAATGTGGTGTTGTGCAATCGAGCATAGCTCTCGAGAAATAAATGAATGAGATGCTCGATGTCGAATAGAACAGTTGCGGATGGCAATTAACAAGCGCGTCCGAGGCGGCGTTGGGATCCTCATAGGTTTCTTCAGCGGAGACATAGTTGACATGGCCACGGCGGTGGCAAGCTGGTTTGGCATAGGGCACCTTTCCTGCTGGCTTGCGCGGCACAGAACTTTCCATCTTGATTGGGGTTGTTGCAGGGACACTCTCGGATATAGTGGCCCGTCTCTCCACACTTGAAGCAAGTTATCACATTTGGGCGTGGAGCAGCATTAGCGATTGGACCTCCATAAGTCTTGGGTGGAAAATACGGCTGGTTGGGGCGAGGTGCCTCGGAGGATGGCCTCGGGGTGAACCTGGGTGGTAGGCGGTATTTGGAACCCAAACCCGCGCTTACAGGATCGAGCGGATGCGATCGAGTCACGGATGTGTTGCGTGAAGCCTCAAAATCAGTCTGCACTTGATTTATTGCTGATAGCCTTATTGACTAACCGGAAAAGGTACACTCATGCGAGCGGAGATCTCGGCGTAGCTCAGGGCTAAGTCCCTTGCGGAACCTTGCACCTTCTTGGCATCGGTAGAAACTTCTTGGGAGCATAACGTGCTAACCTCCCAAATTCACGGTGTAGGCATCCACGGTCAGCCTACCTTGGGTGAAGTAGTGCAGAATTCCTCACGTTTGCGATCCATAAGACCTTACGGAATATGATGCTCACGGAAGGCGGCGAATTCAGCCCAAGATGTAACTTGTCAGCGGACGCATAGCCTCATAATTCTCCCACGAGAGGCTAGCGGGGCCTTCAAAATGATAAGCGGCAAAGGTAACCTTGTCAGCCTCGGCCACGTTAGCGGAGCGCAGCTTGTGGTGGATGCTGCGGAGCCAATCATCAGCGTCGAGAGGCTCGGCGGAATATTTGAATTTTGGAGGATACAGCTTGCGAAGTCGTTGAGTGAAACCACATCGTTTCTTGGCTGGCGTGCTGTGTTTTGTTCAATCCGCTCCAATAAGCGGTTGGTTTCACGCTTATTGCGTTACGCTTCGGCATCACCTCGGCCAAAGATGGCGGTTGCGGCAGATTCACATTTCTGGCTGCTTGGCTTCTCCTGCTCTGGAACAGCAGGAGTGTTGCAGTGTTGACCATCACAGGAGACAAAGCAAAGGTTTAAACCAGGATGGCAGAATTTAACAAGGAAGTGCGGAAGGTAATGGATAGCATGGAATGCAAAGATGTTCATCCGTATGACATGGTAATATAAAACTGCCATATATATATATACCAGCGGTCATACACACCATCCATAGTTTAGTACAAGCGTGAGTACAACTATAAGGAAAGGCGTTACATCTCATCGGAAGCAATCCAACTCCTATACATTATTTTCTACACTTAGGAGCGATACACACTAAGTCGTATTCCACGAGTCACATGGGGCGGTGGAAACACAACTATTACCATACTAGAAACACTACTACTATCTCAGGCGGCTCCATAGTAGTCCTCATAGAAGTCACCACCCAAACACAGGAAGTGGAACATGATCGTCAGGAAGCAGACAATCACAGGGGCTGTGGACCATAAGGACTCGGATGTGGCCGTGGACCAACAAGCGGTGGCAGGCAGGCCCACGAGGAGGTGATGCCTCAACCTCCGCCACTCCATTAAGTGCAGGAGACTCGCCCTTGCAGAGGTACAAGTCCCTCATGTCCATATATCCGAAGCTTGCGGCGGTGCAAACCTAGTCGAGAGTAGCCAGTGGTGAGCGGGCATTAAAAGCTCCATCGCAAGGCCGGTTCTCACGGTCCTTGTCCTCCGACAACTTCGGTAGTAGTGCGAAGGTGAGTCCTCATGGGATGCATCGCTGTACAAACCACGAAGGTAGCCATGCGCCCCGAGGGAGGGATCTTGGCATGTAGCGAAAATCAGTGTTGCTTGACAAAGCGATTACAGCTCGAATAATAGTCATCATGGAATAGGCTGCATCTTGCACAGACATTCCAATAGTGATTCGAGCCCATAAAGCGATGAAGTGGCTCGATAGCTCGGGATAAGATGGATAAATCCGGACCGTGCATAGTATTGGCTTTGATTGAAATCCTAAACTGCTCTTGACGGTATATTAGGATACCATCGATAACAGATTCAATCATCACCCTAACCAACATGGCCGTGTGACCGCACACATCAATGCAACGGGTCAGAGCGAACCACTTGGTTACGGGGCGGGTGGCCATCTGAAAGCACAACCACAATGCAAAGGCATTAGAATTTCTAGGGAAAATCGGGCAGCATAACATCGTAAATGCTCAAAATCAGATTTGAGACATTCAAAATCAGATTTGCAATCCACTCAACAACATCATATCAAGGTTACGGTTCAAATGATAGCATACTAAAATTTAGTAGCCTTGAGCGAGGATGTAACCAACAATCCTATAAGTTACTACGGATTAGTAACACGTGAACACTGATAGAGAGAGAGCCTAGTCCTAAACCCGTCGAATGAGAAGAGGATGACTCGGATCGGAGGGCATAAGGTAAAGGAGTAAAAGAGCCTTACGTTCCCTCCACAATCAATTCCCTACATATAACTAAAGCATTTCTAGACTCAACTTGACCAGTTTGGCTTAGCGAACCTCGGGCAGCCCTGCTCGATGCCAACGCTGTCGGGACCCGATTCCAAGTCACATCGACCTAGCTGGTAACACCTCATATCACTTTGCGGCCTCACATACGGTATTCCCACAGGTGTCGCCTTACCATGGCCGGGACCGTTTAAGCCTTTTGGCTCACGTATATGATAGTGTCGCTAGCATCCACATGACAAAGAACCGGGCCGACATGGCTAGTCGTGAACCCAAGCGGCACTAACCTATGGGGACAGGCATACATGAATCACTTGAGCATGTCGGTCATCAGCGTATGAATTCGGGCTGTAACTTTGGGCTAACAGGACTCCGGTATCCCGGGCTGTAGCAGGCTAAGCAGGACTCGAATACCACCGCGTGACATTTCCCGAAGAACAGACATAAGAGCGAAATGAATCACATGCCGGCCGAGTCAAGTGTCAAGCGGTAGTCTGGGCTAGCAGGACTCGGTGAACCGGGCTGTAGCGGACTACTATCGCTCGAGAAGCCGCGAGACTACATTTCCCCATATGAGAGGCTGCCAAGGATAAACAACTAGTTTGTCGGATCCCACTCATACCAAGCATTTCAATCATACTGCATAATATGCCCGATATGAGTAAGTACAACAAGGCATCACAACAAAACTCTACAACTCAAGTACTTTATTTAAGAGGCTCAGGAGCCATACATAACATAGTCATACAGGTAGGGGTCACATGACCCAACACTCAAATCATACAATCATACAAGCACATGCGGAAGCAAACTAGTCTGATCAGGACTCTAGAAAGAAAAGAAAGCTTTTGGAGCCTTTCTATCTACAATGGCCCTTCACAAGTCTTAGATGCCACACGGGTGGCTAGTTCACTAAATCGAAGTCAATATCTACATAGAATCCGTCGGGAGGGTAGTATAGTCCTCTGAAAAACATTAATTAAGCAAACATGAGTACAAAGGTACTCAGCAAGTCTTCTACAGAATCCTATCATACATGCACATTCTCAAGGAAGGAAGTGGAGTTATTTGCAACAAGCCAGCTTTGACTCTTGGCTAAGCTATCTCGTGACACCACTTTGTAAAGCATTTGTCGTACACGAGTCCACTAATCACCATCACAATACTCCACCGTGGATCCTCTCGTCATCCCGAGAGGGCCATCCACGATACTCACACTATCTTGAGGCTTTTAGTAGTATCCATTTACTTGTCTATGAACTGATATAGGTAACCCGAAGTCCTTCTCCGTGGACACGGCTATTGAATAGATCATATTTAACCCTGCGGGGTGTACTTCTTCACTGCGCTCTCACCACTTATAAATGCGTTTACGACATGTACTCGGCAACCTTCAAGCGGAAGCCCAGCGTGGGTGTCGGCCACAGCCTACCTAAACACTCAAGTCCCTAGTCAGGTTTATCGCCTATTCGGGTTCCATCCATGAAGTCCGGCGAGGTTTCCCATACAGCCCGAGCGATGTGTGCGGGGTTCCCGAGATACCAAGCAGGCACTTTCGGTACGCAAGACCGCGTGCCTACCGCAACACAACCCACCCCTAAGGTCAGCGTTGCGTCATTTGACATGCTACAAACACGAGAAACTACTTGCAACTCCGGACTAAGAACAGGGGTGGTTAAGAAGCGAGAGGTCCATTGGTTTGGGCCCAATGCGTGGTAGTAGCTAATTCATGGATCACAAACACAGATCTCAGTTCTTAGGATCGGCTTCAATGAAACAACCCACCATGTACTCCTACATGGCCTCTCATCGATACCTTTACCAAATCGTGTTCAACACTTTCACTCTCGAACCAACACAACTTTCACTCCGGTTCATCATCCCGATGAGCCAGACTGACACAACTCTAAGCATAGCAAGCATAGCATGGTAGGAATCACAAACATGGCTCAATCAACTCCTACACATACTAGTGGGT
This sequence comes from Aegilops longissima, assembly GCA_021605205.1. NCBI lineage: Eukaryota > Viridiplantae > Streptophyta > Magnoliopsida > Poales > Poaceae > Aegilops > Aegilops longissima. The sequence continues at coordinate 15,847 of JAHIAM010001847.1, forward strand.
TTCATCTAATTCTTGTGGCAATGACGAGTCATGCAAAGGAAGTGGGTTCAACTACGCAGCACACAACAGTTTGAATCGCGTTGTCTTAATGCAGATGCGAGAAGCGAAGCGAGAACATGGGTTTGTATCGAAATGATCAACGGGTTGCTTGCACGATGGGCTGGGGTGAAGCTGCCCTTCAAGATGGATAGTCGAGGTTATCCTCGGGGGCAGAACCTATCATGAAAGCACACCGAAAGTAAACACACATGACAATATGCAACAATATGATGCATGCTATGACATGGCAATATGGATGTGTGTTGGCCTAATGCAAGCTGAAATAACAGGGAATGAACTCATTTGAATCAAGGATTCAAATGATAGCTCATTTGAGTTAGTCCTAATGGTGCAATTTCTTATTCTGGTTATTCAGCATGGTTAACTTGTTTTGACATGCATGAAACCTGTACCAATGGATAGAGTGGATTTTTCTGATAATTTTTCATATATAAATCTTTGCATTTGGAGTTATAGAATAAAAGTTATAAGCATTTGAAATTTGAATTATATTCTGGAATTTGCTATATCAGAATAAATCCAGAAATTCATTTATTAACGTCGACATGAGGTCAGCGTGGCGTCGAGGTCAGCAGGGTCGTCCAGGTCAAGCTGACGATGGGACCCGCATGTCGATGAGTTAGTTTAACTAATTAACTTTAATTAGAACTAATCTAATTAGTTAACGAGGTCCCTGTCATTGACTTCGAGAGCGATCACGAGGCCCACCGATCAATGGTCGTGATCAACTTCGCGGCGTCTAGCCTTGGCGAAACCCGGTAGCGTGAACAAAGTGGTTTTACGTTCCGGCCACCAAATGGGGCGCGGAAGGCATCTCGTGGAGCTGAGGCGAACGCAGCTCTGGTGGAGTTAGTTGGGGTCGGGTGGCGGGGTTGGCGCGGCGGCGAGTTTGGCGGCGGCCGGGCTCGGGTGATCTCGGACTCGTCGCTGGGGGCAAGGTGAAGCGCGTGGAGTGCAGGTTGGACCCAGCATAGCGTGGTGAGTCACGATGGACGCAGTGGCGTGGCGTTGGGTGGCCGAACCTCGTCGGCGACGAGCTCCAGTGACGTCGTCGCGTCTGGCGAGCCGTGTGCTCGTTGTGGTGCGAAGAAGTGGAGAGGATGGGGAGGTAGCCAGGCTCTGGCGGTCTCGTGAACCCGACGGCGTGGTCGGGGAGCGATCGATCTGTGGCGGCGAAGGATCTCGGCGATGGCGGGATCGTGGCGAGTCGGTGCGGTGGCCGGGCGAGCAAGCGCCGAGGGCTGGGCTTGTTCGGCGAAGTCGGCAAGCCAGCGGCTTATTGGACCGCAGTCTCGTGGCGCGAGGCAGCAGTGGCTCGGCTTCTAGCGGTGGAAGCGGCGGCAGTGGCGTCGGCCATGGCGAGGCGAGAGAGAGCGAAGCGAATAAGCGTGTCGAGGGTGGCGGCAGCGTGGAAGCCGTCGAGGCAGCGGCGAGGAGGTGAAGAAGCGGTGGCCAGCTGGCGCGCCCCCAGGCTCGCCGTCGGGCACTGGCTGCTGCTGGCGAGCCAAGCAGCTGTTGGCAGCGGCTCTTGGGCTGGGCGGCAGGTGGGCGAACACAGGCGTCGGTGGGTTTCTGCCTTTCTTTTCTTTTCTAATTTCCTGCAACTTTGTGGGGTTTTCTAAAATACCAAAACTGTTTTAAAATCACCAAAATGCTCCTGGTCCCTTGTTGGAATATTCCCAACATGAAACATTTTAGTTTGGCAATTTTGAACATTTAAAATATTTTACATAATTTAAAATGCTCAAGTTCAAAACTTGTGGATTAATCCTAGAACCTTTAGATGACCTAGAAAATGATACACCTCCTTTGACATGGGTTACGAACCAAAACAAAGAGGATGAGCATTTTGAAGGGCATTTGAGATTCATTGAAATAATTTTTAGTAAACCCTAGTTATTTTAAGGGGGTGTTACGGGGTTTCCTGCCTTCCCATTTCAAATTCAAATGGAATTTAAACATGATGCACACCTAATGCATGGTCTAAGCGGGATGTGACACACCCGCGGTCACCTTTAAGCAACTAGTGCTCGGCGGTGAAACCAGTCTCGCGTAAAAAGCGTCTGGCGTAATGTCGGTCCGGGCGCTTCATCTCACAATGCCGCTTGAACCAAAGTATGACATGCTGGTAAGCAGTATGACTTATATCGCCCACAACTCACTTGTGTTCTACTCGTGCATATGACATCAACGCATAAAACCAGGCTCGGATGCCCTTTGTTGGGAGCGTAGTAATTTCAAAAAAAATTCCCTACCTTTGCATAAGACCATGGTGATGGCATAGCGAGAGGAGAGAGTGTCATCCACGTACCCTCGTGGACTGAAAGCCAGGCGTTATAACAGCAGCGGTTGATGTAGTGTGCGTCTTCACGATCCGACCGATCCAAGCATCGAGCGTGCGGCGGCGTGGAAAGTGCCGGGGATGAGTTCCGTCAACCTGACCCGGCGTGGTAGCGATGATGATGCTCCACCGGCGCAGGAAGCCGCTAAGCTCCACAACAATATGACTTCTCCGGTAGCGGGCCGCTTCTAAGCTCATGACGATATGACGAAGTGGAATATGGTGGAGGGCACCGCTTTTGCAGCTAAGAGCGATCCGTAGATCAACTTGTGTGTCTTGGGGTGCCCCCTGCCCCATATATAAAAGAGCAGGGGGGTCGCGGCCAGCCAAAGGCGGCGCTGGAGGAAGTCCTACTTGTTGGGAGCGTAGTAATTTCAAAAATTTTCCTCGCTACGCAAGATCATGGTGATGCATAGCGAGAGGGAGAGTGTTGTCTCGTACCCTCGTGAACCCGAAGCGAGCGATCTGGCGTAGAGGTAGTAGCGTCGTTCTCCTCGCGATCAACCGATCCAGCGCCGTTACTCCGGCACCTCCGAGTTCTTGGTACCGTTCAGCTCGGTGGCGCTCCTCGGACTCCGATCCAGCAAAGCTCGGGAGAGAGAGTTCCGTCGACCTGACGGCGTGGTGGCGATCTTGATGTTTTACCGGCGCGGGGCTTCGCCTAAGCACTGCTACAATTTGACCGAGGTGGAATATGGTGGAGGGGCACCGCACTGCAGCTAAGGAACAATCTCAGGATCAACTTGTGTGTCTGGGGTGCCCCCCCTGCCCGTATATAAAGGATCAAGGGGAGGGCGGCCGGCCCTAGGAGGCGCGCCAAGGAGAGGTCCTCCTCCTAGTGGAGATGGGACTCCCTTTCCTAATCCTACTAGGAAGAAGGAAGGGGAAGGAAGAGAGGGAGGGAGGAGGGGAGGGGGCGCGCCCCCTCCTAGTCAATTTGGACTCCCATGGGGCAGCGGCGCCACCTCCTGGTGCAGCCCTCTCTCCCCTCTTGGCCCAATAAGGGCCCATTACTTCCCGGGGGTTCGGTAACCCCTCCGGCACTCAGTTTTCTCCGGAAACTTCCGGAACCTTTCGGTGTCGAATATAGCCGTCAATATATCAATCTTTATGTCTCGACCATTTGAGACTCCTCGTCATGTCGTGATCACATCCGGGACTCGAACTCCTTGGTACATCAAAATACATAAACTCATAATATAACCGTCATGAAACCTTAAGCGTCACGGACCCTACGGTTCGAGAACAATGTAGACATGGCGAGACACGTCTCGGTCAATAACCAATAAGCGGGACCTGGATGCCCATATTGGCTCCTACATATTCTCTGAAGATCTTTATCGGTCGAACCGCATAACAACATCACGTTGTTCCCTTTGTCATCGGTATGTTACTTGCGAGATTGATCGTCGGTATCAATACCTAGTTCAATCTCGTTCTTGGCAAGTCTCTTTACTCGTTCCATAATACATCATCTCACAGCTAACTCATTAGCTGTAATGCTTCAAAAGCTTAGTGATGTGCATTACGAGAAGGGCCAGAGATACCTCTCCGACAATCGGATGACAAATCCTAATCTCGAAATCGCCAACCCAACATCTGCCTTTGGAGACACTTGTAGTACTCCTTTATAATCACCCGATTCGTTGTGACGTTTGGTAGTACCAAAGTGTTCCTCCGATAGCAGGAGTTGCATAATCTCATAGTTATAGGAACATGTATAAGTCATGGATAAAAGCAATAGCAACATACTAAGCGATCGGATGCTAAGCTAATGGAATGGGTCATGTCAATCAGATCATTCAACTAATGATGTGACCTTGTTAATCAAATGACAACTCCTTTGTCTATGGTTAGGAAACTTAACCATCTTTGATTAACAAGCTAGTCTAATAGAGGCATACTAGTGACACTCTGTTTGTCTATGTATTCACACATGTATTATGTTTCCGGTTAATACAATTCTAGCATGAATAATAAACATTTATCATGAAATAAGGAAATAAATAATAACTTTATTATTGCCTCTAGGGCATATTTCCTTGAGTCTCCCACTTGCACTAAGTCAATAATCTAGATTACATAGTAATGATTCTAACACCCATGGAGTCTTGGTGTTGATCATGTTTTGCTTTCGTGGAAGAGGCTTAGTCAGCGGGTCTGCTACATTCAGATCCGTATGTATCTCTTACAAATCTCTATGTCCCACTGGACTAAGTCCGGATGGAATTGAGGCGTCTCTTGATGTGTTTGGTTCTCTTGTGAAATCTGGATTCCTTTGCTAAAGCAATTGCTCGATATTGTCACAAAAGATTTTCATTGGACCCGATGCACTAGGTATGACACCTAGATGGGATATGAACTCCTTCATCAGACTCCTTCATTAGCTGCTTCGAAGCTGCTATGTATTCCGCTTCACATGTAGATCCCTTCTGACGCTTTGTTTAGAACTGCACAATGCCAGCTCCTCCGTTTAGTGTAAATCGTATCCGGTTTGCGATTTAGAATCGTCCGGATCAGTGTCAAAGCTTGCATCAACGTAACCGTTTCGATGAGCTCTTTGTCACCTCCATATCAAGAAACATATCCTTAGTCCTTTTCGGGTATTTGGGATGTTTTGACGCTGTCCGATGATCCACTCTGGATTACTTTGGTACCTCCTGCTAAGCTTATAGCAAGGCACACATCAGGTCTGGTACAGCATTGCATACATGATAGAGCCTATGGCTGAGGCATAGGGAACATCTTTCATTTTCTCTCTATCTTCTGCGGTGGTGGGCATTGAGTCATACTCAACTTCACACCTTGTAACTTACAGGCAAGAACCCTTTCTTTGCTTGATCCATTTGAACTTCTTCAAAATTTTGTCAAAGTATGTGCTTTGTGAAAGTCAATTAAGCGTCTTGATCTATCTCTATAGATTTTGATGCCCAATATGTAAGCAACTTCACGAGGTCTTTCATTGAAAACTCTTATTCAAGTATCCTTTATGCTATCCAGAAATTCTATATCATTTCCGATTAGTAATATGTCATCTACATATAATATCAGAAATGCTCTGAGCTCCCACTCACTTTCTTGTAAATCGAGCTTCTCAAAAGTCTGTATAAACCCAAATACTTTGATCACACTATCAGCGTTTATTCTAACTCGAGATGCTTGCACGGTCCATAAATGGATGCTGGAGCTTGCACACTTTGTTAGCTCCTTTGGATCGATAAAACCTTACGGTTGCATCATATACAACTCTTCTTCTAGAAATCCATTCAGGAATGCAGTCTTTACATCCATTTGCCAAATTTCATAATCATAAAATCGGCAATTGCTAACATGATTCGGACAGACTTAAGCATCGCTTCTGGGTGAGAAGGTCTCATCGTAGTCAATCCCTTGAACTTGTCGAAAACCCTTTGCGACAAGTCGAGCTTTAATAAACAGATAATATTACCGTCGTCGTCGGTCTTCTTCTTGAAAATCCACTTGTTTTCTATTGCTTGCCGACCCTCGGGCAAGTCAACCAAAGTCCACACTTTGTTTTCATACATGGATCCCATCTCAGATTTCATGGCCTCAAGCCATTTTGCGGAATCTGGGCTCACCATCGCTTCTTCATAGTTCGTAGGTTCATCATGATCTAGTAGCATGACTTCCAGAACAGGATTACCGTACCACTCTGGTGCGGTTCTTACTCTGGTTGATCTACGAGGTTCTGTAGTAACTTGATCTGAAGTTTCATGATCAACATCATCGACTTCCTCACTATTTGGTGTAGATGTCGCGAAACCGGTTCTGTGATAAACTACTTTCAAATAAGGAGAAGGTACGATTACCTCATCAAGTTCTACTTTCCTCCCACTCACTTCTTTGAGAGAAACTCCTTCTCTAGAAAGGATCCATTCTTAGCAACAAATGTCTTGCCTTGGATCTGTGATAGAAGGTGTACCCAACTGTCTCCTTTGGGTATCCTATGAAGACACATTTCTCCGATTTGGGTTCGAGCTTATCAGGTTGAAGCTTTTTCACATAAGCATCGCATCCCCAAACTTTAGAAAGCGACAACTTTGGTTTCTTGCTAAACCATAGTTCATAAGGTGTCGTCTCAGCAGTTTTGATGGTGTTCTATTCAGCGTGAATCGGCCGTCTCAAAGCATAACCCCAAAGCGATAGCGGTAAATCTGTAGAGACATCATAGATCGCACCATATCTAGTAAAGTGCGATTCTGACGTTCGGACACACCATTGCGTTGTGGTGTTCGGGTGGCGTGAGTTCGAAACTATTCGCATTGTTTCAAATGTAGACCAAACTCGTAACTCAAATATTCGCCTCCACGATCAGATCGTAGAAACTTTATTTTCTTATTACGATGATTTTCAACTTCACTCTGAAATTCTTTGAACTTTTCAAATGTTTCAGACTTATGTTTCATTAAGTAGATATACCCATATCTGCTTAAATCATCTGTGAAGGTGAGAAAATAACGATATCCATACGACTTCAACATTCATCGGACCACATACATCTGTATGTATGATTTCCAACAAATCTGTTGCTCTCTCCATAGTACCGGAGAAGCGGGGTTTTAGTCATCTTGCCCATGAGGCACGGTTCATGAGTGCCAAGTGATTCATAATCAAGTGACTCCAAAGTCCATCGTATGGAGTTTCTTCATGCGCTTTATACCGATATGACCTAAGCGGCAGTGCCACAAATAAGTTGCACTATCATTATCAACTCTGCATCTTTTGGTTTCAACATTATGAATATGTGTATCACTACTATCGAGATTCATTAAAATAGACCACTCTTCAAGGGTGCATGACCATAAAAGATATTATTCATATAAATAGAACAACCATTATTCTCTGATTTAAATGAATAACCGTCTGCGCATCAAACAAG
>JAHIAM010001848.1:0-58793 GCA_021605205.1 Aegilops longissima
TGCATCGCATTGTTTCATGTCAAGACCGTTTTTGCCAAGCATGATTTCACTTGAATTTTCGGATAGACCTCTAGCAATTGTTTCCCGGGCAAGCACATGAGTTCTAGTTTGTTGGTTCCAAATGTCGGTATCAAGATGGGCGATTATAGATTTACGGCTAAACCAATTGTCCTTGGTGACTCGGATATTGATCTTATTCTCGGGATGGGTGGCTTTATCGGCTACTAAGCTCAACTTGATTGTGCTGCCGGGGAAATCAATTGACTCACTCTTCTAATGATGTGATCATCTATGCCTTTCGTGATGAAACCATTGGTTGTTTTCTCTCAATGAGAAGAGGCGAATTGGATGCTATCTCTCGATTCGATCGTTTGTGAGTACCAAGATGTCTTTCGGAAGAGCTTCGGGTATGCCTCCTCATCGGCCGATTGAATTCGTTATTGATCTTGAGCACCTTTGAACCCGTTTGCAGCGTCCATACAAGCTTGGACCTAATGAGCTGAAGGAATTGAAGAAGCAGCTCGATGAACAAGGCGTCTGGGTTTGATCGGACCGAGTTCATCTCCTTGGGGTTGTGGTGTTCTTTTGTCGGAAGAAGGATGGCGCGGACCGACTTTGCGTCGATTACCGTCCATTGAATAAGAAGACAATCAAGAACAAGTATCCACTTCCCAACATCAATGAGCTTTTGAGCAACTCAAAGGTGCTAAAGTGTTCTCAAGCTTGACCTTTGTATGGGTTATCATCAGTTCGCATTACGTGAACAAGATATTCCCAAGACAGCATTGAGAACAAGCTTTGGTTCTTATGAATATCTGTCATGTCTTCGGCCTTGTCAATGCTCCTCCAACATTCTCTCGGATGATGAACTTCATCTTCAACCCCTACACCAATGAATTCGTCTTGGTCTATCTTGATGATATTTTGGTCTTCTCCAAGAATAAAAGGATCATGCCAAACATTTGCGATTGGTGCTAGACAAGCTCGAGTATCAATTCTATCTGAAGTTCTCCAAATGTGAATTTTGGCTTGATGAAGTGCTTTATCTTGGTCATATCATCTCGCCAAAGGGCATCGCTATTAACCCGAGAAGGTGTCATGATTGTGAATTAGGAACCTCCTCGAGAATGTCAAAGCTCCATGATTTTCTTGGTCTTGCAAGCTATTGCGAAGATTCGTTGAGAACTTCTCTAAGATTGCAAAGCCTCTTTCCAACCTCCTCGAAGCATGTGAAGTATATACGGTCTCACAGTGTGGCGTTGCTTTCAATACTCTCAAAGAAACTCGTCACAGCTCTGTCTTGACTCCTCTGATGAATCCAAGCCATTGAAGTTTTACGTGATGCTTCTCTTCAAGGTCTCGGTGCTATGTTAATGCAAGCAAGAGAGTTGTGGCCTATACCTCTCGCGATTGAAGCCCAGCGAAAGAACTACCCCTCACGATCTTGAGTTGGCGGCGATTGTCCATGCATTGATAACATGGAGACATCTCTTGTTGGGAAGGAAAGTGGACATTTTCACGATCACAAGAGCCTCAAGTATATCTTCCTCAACCCAACCTCAACCTCGGGCAGACTTCGATGGGTGAAATGATTCAAAGTACAACCCAAGTATTGAATATACTCAAGGGCAAGGCCAATGTCATTGCGGATGCTTTGGCGGGAAGGCTTCTTTAGTTTAATCCTCAAGCCCTTCAACGGATCTTTGTGAAGCTTTCCATAAGCTGAATCTTCAAGTTGTTCCTCAAGGCTTTCTTGCCAACCTCATAGTCTCTCCTACTTTGGAAGATCAGATTCGTGAGGCTCAACTTCTGGATACCATGGTGAAAAAGGTGAAGCGTGGTATCGACAAGGGCATCTCAAATACAAGTGCTTCCACATTGATGACAAAGATACTCTTTTCTTGAGGACGGATTGTGGTTCCTAAGGGTGATCGAGAAAAGTCATTATGAGCGAGGCACACAATTCGCTTCTATCCATTCATCACGGAAATGCGAAGATGTACCATGACCTCAAGCGGTCATATTGGTGGGCCTTGAATGAGGCGAGAAATTGCTCAATTCGTGAATGAATGTGATGTCTGCGAGAAGAGTGAAAGCGAACACCAAAGATCAGCTGGTCTCCTCCAACCTCTTGCTATTCGAATGGAAGTTTGATCATATCGAAATGGACTTAGTGACTGGTTTCCAAAGTCCAAGCGTGGAAATGATGCTATCTTCGTTGTCATTGACAAGCTTACTAAAGTGGCTCATTTTCTTCCTATCAAAGAATCCATCACAGCAGCTCGGTTGGCGAGCTATACACCTCGAGGATTGTCTCCTTGCGGCATTCCACAAGTGATCTCTTGAGACCGTGGCAGCATCTTTACCTCCAAGTTTTGGGATTCTTTTGAAGGCCATGGGCACCAACATTCGTTCAGCACAGCTTTCCATCCTCAAACAAGTGGCCAAGTTGAGCGAGTTAATCAAATCCTTGAAGATATGCTCAGGGCTTGTGTCATTTCCTTGGTATGAAGTGGGAAGATTGTCTTCCATATGCGAGTTCTCCTACAACAACAGCTTCCAGCGAGTTGGCAAGGCCCCATTGAAATTCTCTATGGCGAAAGTGCGTACTCCTCTCAATTGGTCGAGAAGGTGAGCGCCAACTTCTTGGCAATGACTTGATCCCGAAGCGAAGAAATGTGCAAAGTCATTGTGAGAATCTCAAAGCCGCATAATCGCGCGGAAAACTATTATGATGATAAGCACCGTGATGTGGCTTTTGAAATCGAGACCGTGTCCACCTCCGCGTCTCTCAATGAAAGGCACTCGTCGCTTTGGTATCAAAGGAAGATTGCCCCTGAATCGTGGGTCCTTTCAAGATCATTGGCAAAAGCGATCTTGCCTATCAACGAGCTTCCGTCAACCGCGAACATGCGATGTGTTTCACGTGTCACGGCCAGCAAGTGCTTCAAGACTCTGACGCACTATCAACCCGAAGAAATTGACCTTCAAGAAGATCTCTCTTATCATGAGCACCCCATTGCTATTCTTGAAGAAACCGGCGCAAGACTGCAACAAGTCAATCAAATTCCTGAAAGTGAAGTGGTCACACCATTCCGACCGTGAAGCCACAGGGGCGCGAGGATCACCTCCGTTCGAATATCAGGAGTTCTTTCGGTCCTAGATCTGGGGCGAGATCCTCTTGTAGTGGTGGATTGTTGTAACACCGGACGTAACTTTCCAAATTTGTAACTCAACTCTTGCCATTTCGGCATTGTGATATGATATTCCCTCCGTGGTTGGGTTTTCGTCTTTTTGCATTTTGTCCATGTCATGCATTTCATATCATGTCATCATGTGCATCGCATTTGCATCGTGTTAGTCTCATGATTCGAGCATTTTTCCGTTGTCCGTTTTGCAATCCGGCACTCCTATGTTCCCGTCGTCCCCTTTTACGTTTTCCGTGAGCAGGTACTAAACTTTCTCGGAGCGGACGAGGTTTGTCAAATGGCCTTGGTATACCACGGTAGACCACCGGTCAAGTTCGGGTCATTTGGAGCTCGTTTGGTACTCAGCGGTTAACCGCACTCCGCAAAGGCCTCTTTTGAGTTGCAGCCCAACACCCTTTCAAAACAGCCCAATAACCCATCTAAGTCACTTCCATGCTCTCCGTCGTTCGATCCACGATCGTGTGGTAACCGCACCTCATTTGGACTCTCCTAGCTCCCTCTATGCCTATTTAAACACCTACCCGTCCAAATCCGGGTCCAAACCCTAGCCATCCTCATCCCTTTCGCGGACAAATTCCGGCGTCACGGACCGTCCGCCCGCCAGCGCCGCCGCCGCCCGGCGAACCGAAGCGCGACGGCACACCAGCCACATGGCGCCGCCCAGCCCGCCGAGCCGCCGCGCCCCAGCGGCCCAGCGTCGCCTCCGCCCGAGCCGTGTGCGCGCCGCCCGCGGGTGCCCAGCGCCCGCCGCCTCGCTCGCCCGCCCAGCGCCGCCGCCCGCCCGCCCGCTCTCCTTGCGCCCGTCTCCGGCCTCGTCGCCCGCGACTTCGCCGCCCGCGCCTCGCCGCCATCGCCCGGCCGAATCCGCGGCGGCGAATCCGCCTCCCGCCCGGCCCGGCGCCCGGCCTCGTCCTCCTCGTCTCCGGCGAGCCGCCCGCCGCCTCGTCCCACGCCGGATCGGGATCCGATCGGATCGAGCCCGAGGGTTGACTTCTTCCCCCCTCAAAAATCGTCTAAGTTTTTATCTCGGTGTTTAATTTGCGGCATTTTCAACGCATCATAACTCTGCACCCGTAGCTCCGTTTCGTGCGTGTAATATGTCAAAATGTTCGTCCCGAAGAGTAGATCATTCCATCTCATTGCGTCATTCTTATTTGAGCTCATCTTGATGCCTGAAATGTTGTTGGAAGAAGGCTATGTGATGTTAGTTTCTGTTTCTTAACAGAACTTGCACTTTTGTTATTTTTGCTATGATTGATGTGTGCACCCTATGAATTTGAGTCCTACATGTGTTTTGTAATATGCCATGCCATCTTTCCAGGGGTGTATGCCATGTATTTTGTGATCTATGTGGTGACTAGCACAAGCATGCAAAGTAGGCTTCTGATGTTGCTGATTCTGACCTCTGTTTCTTGATATTTTGATGCCATGTTAACTTGATGCTACCGAGAGATCCATGCATATTTTGAGATACTTCAGTAAGGATGTTTTGAACATATGGTTATGCTCTATCCATCCATGCCCTTGTTTGCAATTATGGAGTGCCATAGCTTGAGTCAATCGAGCTCTACTTTTGCTACAAAATGTTTCCTGGCAGATTGTTTACATGTTATTCAATTTTGCCAAGGTTGTTGTGGTTGATCCATGTATGCTATGATGTTGTTCTTGCCATGTATGTCTTCTATGCCATGTCGTCTTGATGTATGTATGCTTAGTTTATCATTAAAGGATCTATAGTGAGTGCTTTGAGCTCTTAAACATGCCTACTTGTTATCTGTTTTTGCCATGCCATGTTCTGAATCATTATGAAACTTGCTATTTTGACATGGGTGTTATTGTATTTTCTGATCCTTTTTGGCTTATGGTTAGTAAGGGACTTTTGTTCTATGCTTTGAGTAGATTAATGCCATGCCTTGTTTTGCTGTTATAAGTTCCTGTAGCATGTTGTTTTCTTCCTCTGAACATTGCTACCTGATGCTGTTTTTGCCATGTTCAGTAATTTCACCAAGTCTGTGAAGCTGATATGTTTTGCACTTTTGCCATGAGTGTTTGGACCTGTTATGATGTGATTTAGCCGTAGCTCAGTGTTCATCTTTTGTCAAGCATCTTTAGTAGATCACTGCCATATACTTTGTTGGTACGTTTGGGTGCAGTAGCTTAATTTCTTGTTGCTTGCTAAGTGGCATCATCTTTATTAATGGCAGATTTGTGCCATTCTTGTTTTGCTTGTCATTTGCAAACCGTGCATCCGATTCGGTGATCTTTATATCGATTTCAGCGAAATCATCTCATCTTTCAGCGGCATACTTGGTTTGCCAAGTTGATGCCTGGTTCATCATTTTCCTTCAGAATGCGCATCGCATTGCATATCACATCTAGCATATCATGTCATGTTTTGCATCATGTTGCTTGTGCATTGCACGTGATTTATTATGGTTCCTTTGTTTGTGTTCTTGCTTTGGGTAGAGCCGGGAGGCGAGTGCGTGAGCGAGGAACCTGTTGAAAACGCTTCGAGGATCAAGCTTTCGACAACTCTGAGAACATTGCGAGCAAGATGACCATACCCTCGAAATCACTTCTATCTTTGCTATGCTAGATGCCGCTCTTTTGCTATGCCTATGCTCGATGCCTATCACTTTCTTATCATGCCACCCATATTGCCATGTCAGCCCTAACCATCCTTTCCTAGCATACCGTTGATTGGCTATGTTACCGCTTTGCTCAGCCCTCTTATAGTGTTGCTAGTTGCGGTGAAGTTGAAGTTTGTTCCTTGTTGGAACATGGAGATGTTGTTCCTTATTGGAACATGTTTACTTGTTGGGGATATCACAATATATATCTGCTATAATTAATGCATCTATATACTTGGTAAAGGGTGGAAGGCTCGGCCTTATGCATGGTGTTTTGTTTCCTCTTGCCACCTAGTTTCCGTCATACGGTGTTATGTTCCTTGATTTTGCGTTCCTTACGGTTGGGTGATTTATGGGACCCCCTTGACAGATTCGCTTTGAATAAGACTCGTCGCCAAGGCCCAACTTTGGTTTTACCATTTGCCACCTAAGCCTTTTCCCCGGGTTTCGCGAGCCGAGGGTCATCTTTATTTTAACCCCGGACGAGTGCTCCTTGAGTGCTGGCCGAACAGGAATGCTACGGGAGCCACTGCAGGGCAACTTCGAGGGCTGGTTTTAGTCGTGGCTGACCTATCCGGTGTGCCACGAGAGCGAGATATGTGCAGCTCCTATCGGGTTTGTCGGCACATTCAGGCGGCTTTGCTAGTCTTGTTTTATTCTTTGTCGAAATGTCTTGTAGTCAGGATTCCGAGATTGATCGGGTCTTCGGTGAAGAATATCCTTCGTTGACCGTGAGAGCTTATAATGGGCTAAGTTGGGACAGCCTGCGGTTTTATCTTTGAAAGCCGTGCCCGGTTATGAGGCAAATGGGAATTTGTTAATGTCGGTTGTAGAAAACCGAAGTTGACCTCAATTAAAATACACATCAACGCGTGTGTAACGTGATGGTCTCTTCTTGGCGGAGTCCGGGAAGTGAACACGGTGTTGGAGTTATGCTTGACATAAGTAGTTCAGGATCACTTCTTGATCGCTACTAGCTTCACGTCGTGCCTTGCTTCTCTTCTCGCTCTCTTTTGCGAATGTAGCCACCATATATGCTAGTAAACTTGCAGCTCCACCTTACTACTCTGTCCTTCCTATAAACTTAAATAGTCTTGATCTCGCGGGTGTGAGATTCTTTGAGTCCCGTGACTCACAGATTCTACCAAAACGATTGCAGGTGCCGGCGATGCGGTCAGGTGATGCAGCCGAGCTCAAGTGGGTGTTCGACGAGGCGTGGTCGTTACTATGTGTCTTTCACTGATGATCGATAGTGGTGCCCAGTTGGGACGATCGGGGATCTGTGTAGCATTTGAGGTATCTTCTTTTATTTTGGTTCCGTAGTGGGACCTTGAGTGTAATCTGAATGATGGATGTTTATTTATGTATTGTGTGAAGTGGCATTTGTAAGCCAACTATGTATCTCTTTCCCTTATGTATTACATGGGTTGTGTGAAGATTACCTCACTTGCGACATTGCTTTCAATGCGGTTATGCCTCTAAGTCGTGCCCGACCGTGGGAGATATAGCCGCATCGAGGTGTTACAAGTTGGTAATCAGAGCCTTCCCAACAAGGAGCCCCTACTTGATTGTTTCTTTGGTGTTCTGATTCTCTCGAGGCTCTCCTGGTTTTGAGTTAGGGTGGCCAATCCCTTCTCAATCCTCGGAGTTGATGCTATTAAGTAACCAAGCTGCTCCTGCTTGTTCTTCAAGAAATACTCAGATGCCTCCTCTTGAGTTGCCATCTTGGCAGCCTTCTCCCTCTTGCCTTCTCCTTCTTCTCCACGAGCTTGAGCGATGATGGATCATCTTCATTCATGACAACCTCACTGTCCTCAAAGTCTGGATAAAGTGGAAAGTTTTACTTATCCAACTGATATTTTCCTGTGCCCATCTTTGAGTTTATCAGTTCTTGAATCTGAGGTGCATATCCACAGCTCCTCTTCTGATCTGCTGCAGTCCTTGTCGGTGTCAAAACCGGCGGATCTCGGGTAGGGGGTCCCGAACTGTGCATCTAGGCGGATGGTAACAGGAGACAAGGGACACGATGTTTTACCCAGGTTCGGGCCCTCTTGATGGAGGTAAAACCCTACGTCCTGCTCGATTGATATTGATATTATGGATGTTTACAAGAGTAGATCTACCATGAGATCAAGGAGGCTAAACCCTAGAAGCTAGCCTATGGTATGATTGTATGGGTTGTTGATGTTGTGTCCTACGGACTAGAGCCATCCGGTTTATATAGACACCGGAGAGGGCTAGGTTTACATAGAGTCGGTTACAATGGTAGGAGATCTACATATCCGTATCGCCAAGCTTGCCTTCCACGCCAAGGAAAGTCCCATCCGGACACGGGGAGAAGTCTTCAATCTTGCATCTTCATAGTCTTGGAGTCGGTCGATGATGATAGTCCGGTGATGATAGTTCGGTGATGATGGTAGTCGGCTATCCGGACACCCCTAATCGGGACTCCTCGGTAGCCCCGAACCGGGCTTGATGGCGATATGTCCGTAGCGTATATTGCTTGGCATTGCAAGGAGGTTCCTCCTCGAATGATAGAAGATTGTGAACACCGGGATAGTGTCGGCTCGCAAAATAAATTCCACATTCCGTAGTAGAGAATAATAATATATACACAAGTTCAATCTCTTGGCGTTTTTTGCGGCATGGCGTCACACCACTACCAAGCCATTACTTGAATTGTCTTTTACTTTACCACCTCGGCGCATTTAGCGGCGGTTTCCTTAACGCGTCTTGTCGAGCGAGATCGTGTTTCCCCTTAATCCGGGATTCTCATCAATACGGACGTGGGTAACCCAACGCGCCATTGATGGTGGCGGCAGGGGATAGCGAGTTTTACGGGCGGTGGGGGCGCATAGACTTCGTCGCCTATATAAGGGATAAGATTCACCTTCTCACCTCGCCTTCTTCCTCCTTTGCTTATCCATCTCCGCTTTTCGAGCTCCAGCGCCCAAGTTCGCGCATCTCGTCTCAACCTTCTCCGACCATGTCGGGCGGGAGGTAAATGGTTGGCCTCCACCGTTAAGAGAAGCACATCACCAAACTGCGGCGCGGATACCTCTCCGCGACATCAGCGCCGGCTGCCCGACGAGGGCAGCTCATCACCCAGGCCCCATGAGAGGTCGTCTTTCTTCCCCACTTCCTCCGCGGACTGGGCTTTCCACTTCACCCCTTTGTGCAGGGTCTCATGTTCTACTACAGCCTGGATTTCCATGATCGGCGCGAACTTCATCCTCAACATCTCGGCGTTTATCGTGTGTGCGCGAACTTCCTCGCATCGGCCCCCGCCGACTTGTGGCTCAAGACCTTCAATGTCAAGCGAAGGTAGTGAAGGGCACTCAAGCGGTCTTGAACCGCCATGTTGGGCAAGATGCCCAATGTCCTTTAGTTCGAAGGGGCCTTCGTGGAATCCGTCAAGGGTGGCGGTCGGGGTGGTTCTACATCACCGAGCAGCGCGACCCTGCATGGGCGGCCCCGAGTTCAGATCTGGTATTCCCCCAGCTCACCTCACTGGAAAGAAGGGCTTTGCTGTGGGGTAGTTCGGAGGGTAGCGGGACTCCAAGCTGTATCCGAAGCTGGTGAAGAAGCTTAGGCTGGTTAACGTGGTCCAGTCATGCTCGTCGCGGATTCTCCCATGCCAAGCGGGCATTCAATCTGTGGGAGTTCGATCCGGAACAGCACCGAGGCGCTGAGCAAGATCTTGACATGGCGTACTAAAGGCGCTGG
This sequence comes from Aegilops longissima, assembly GCA_021605205.1. NCBI lineage: Eukaryota > Viridiplantae > Streptophyta > Magnoliopsida > Poales > Poaceae > Aegilops > Aegilops longissima. Next base: position 9,566 of record JAHIAM010001848.1, read on the forward strand.
AGGTGTTGTTCAAAGGCGCGAAGCCCCGCATCATGTTGAAGATCGCGATTTCGCTCGCACCGCCAAGTCAACGAGGTAAGTGATTCTACCCCTTTACGGGACACTTGCTTTTCATAGTTTGACTCTATGCGGGTTTTAATTTCCCCTTTTCCTTTCACAGGACTGGATGAGGAAGGTGGAACAGATTATCTGTCCGGCACCTATGCCGAAAATCCGATGCGCCCGTCTAGCGAGGGTTGCTGGTTCCGGCACATGCGTGGTGCGGAAGAGAAAACCAAGAAGGAGGCCACGGGTGCTCGAAGAGTGCCCGTTTTCAAATGTCCGGCGACTCGGGCGGACTCCTCCCGAAAATGAGGAGGAAAAGGACTCTCTCGGAGGAGGAGAGAGGAGAGGAAGGCTTCCCCAGAGGGGGAGGCGAAGGGTCAGAGGAAGGACTATTCCCGGACAGCTCCGCCAACATCAACGTTGGCGAGAAGAATAGCCTTCAAGGGCGGTCCTCCGGCGAGATCATAAGTACGGATTCTGAATGATTTATAATTTCTTTTCTGCGTCACATAGTGTCATTACGATGCCGCATACGCTGCACGTAGTCCGGCCGGTGATGATCTCCCGCTTCATCAAGCGGGTCGTTAGCTCCGTCGGATGTAGACTCCATCGACCGCCTCCACCGCGACACCGAGGGCGCCGGTGGGATCCCAGAAAGGACCCATCGGGAGGCTCCGCGCCGCAAAGCGTCCTCCGGACTTTCGCGGACTCAAATCAGAACCGCGGTGGTTCGGAGTCCGGCAGCCTCCGAGCGAAGGGCAAGACCGTGGCCTTGGCGGCTTCCGTCAACCGGGCGCGGGCAATTTGTTGGAGGCTTCTGAGCGCTTCCATCGAGGAAGAACACCGCACTATTATGAGTGCGGTGATTGAAAAGTGCAGCTTCGCCAGGCGGGCTGACCAAAGCCTGCTGATAGCCTTCTATCGGGCTTTGAGGTAGAAGTTAAAAATATGCATAGACAGTAGCCCCGATGCTCGGTTTGGTGTTTGGAAGAAAAGCGGACTGAGGATCTAAAAAAAAAGATATCATGAGGGTTGCTAAAAATTATGTCAATATGGGTTGCGAGGCTGCGCTGCTGACCTCTGCCGCCTTGTTGCGGAGGTCGGTGCTTTAAGCTCGGCGGTCCGAGCAAGAGCTCGGCCCGCCGAGAAGCAGCTCGGGACAAAGAAGGTGAGTAACACCACTTTGAACATGTACCTTAGAAAAGGATTTAGGTTGCAAAAAAAATAACAAGGATAACATGGAGTGCTGCGGGGCCCGCGAGCAGTGGCGACCACGAAGGAGGCGTTTCATGACGAGCATAATCACGGACGCAGGCAGGCAGGCGAGAAAGCGAGGCGCGGGTGGCGGTGGTTCAGCAAGAGCTCCAGGCTCTCATGGAAAAGCATGAGAGTTTGGAGTGTGACTCGAACTTCGAGAGGCCGAGCTTGCCTCGGCTCTCGAAAGTGCCAAAACTGCCAAGGCCGATGCCCATAAGCCCCTTGAGGAGATTGAGTTGATGAGGAAGATAGCGGCGGGTAAGGCATTTTTCATGCAAAGCAAGCATGTGAATGTAAATTCGTGTTACTTACCCGGTCGGAGCTCTCGAGCGTTTGCAGATCTGCCTGCATGGCGTGTCGATGCCGCCGCATTCTACCGAGCCGAGGAGGGGCTCAGCGGAGAAGGTCTTCGGTCTCGATATCTTTGAAATCGGCCATCCGGTGCCCCTAACGACCAGTGAAGCAGCTGGTCGAGCTCCTAAAGCGGCCGAGCAGGCCATGAAGGGCCTCGTAGTCCATTTGTGGCTGGAGAGGCCATGCACAGGAGCTACCGGCCTCGTCTGACGGTTGGTGGATCGTGCCCTGGGTGGAGGTTATCAAGCGCTCCGCTTTGTATTGAAGGTGCTTTCGTCGGGCCCTTGCCAGCGCAAAAGGTGCATTAGGGCAAGCTGGATGCGGAGCTAATCAGCAGCAGCGCCACCGGTGAGGCAAGGATTATCGTCGCCGAAATGTACTATAAGGCTGTCTGAAGGGTGCCCACAAGATTGCGGATGAGTGCCCGGGGATGTAATTATTGAGTAAATTAGCAATGTGTTATCCTCTGCGCTGAAAACTTTGTTCATATCGCTAAGCAACGCTTGTTAATTTAAAATATTACCTTACATGCGGCCGTTTATTAAATCGAGAGATGGCAAAGTCGTAAACTTCAGCCCCCATGCCACAGTCTTTGGGGTGTTTAGGATAAACTTGAGCACTCTTGTTCCCATTTTTGGTCCATCTAGGGCGCTCAACACAGCGAACAAGGCAACCAGACTTATAGTGCTTGAACACTCTCACTTAGCCATAGAATTCTATAATTTTAAATTTGGTGAAGCCCCTAGTATTCGGAGGACGGGTTGGGGCGCTATCCGCCTTCGTCGGACATTGTCGAACTTCGCTCAAGCGGTGTAGGTCTTTAAGGACCCGAAAGGTGACAGCGACCAGTCTCTCGCCTTATCATGACAGTCAGTTTAGCTTTCTCCTTTGGCGTTAACCCGGCTCAGCAGGCATAATCGCGATGGTTCTCCTAGTGCTACCTTAGCGATAGAGCGGGCGTAAGGTGCCAAACATGGGGCAGGCAAACCCAACTATTGACCCAAGACATGATTGAGCCGATTCATATAATGCTATAAGTTGGTGCCGCACTTGTGAAAGTCTTGCGGACTTTATCACACCATAATCGGAGAACATAAGCCCTGGTGTATTTGGCGTACCAAAATGTCTGGATGCAACATGTAAGTAAATGAACATATATATATATATATAAGGTAATGCAATTATAGGCAAAAAGTGATGCATTTTATTGAGAAGATATGCTATGAGTGCGGAATGATACAAATAGTGCGGAAAGCAAGGGATTGGGACGAATTAAAGGCGTCTCCCTCGAGGGTAGGCAGCGGAATGTTGCATTTAACAAATTTAATGCTCGTGATGGAGACCACACGAGTGTTAAATCGCGGCCTTTGTCCTTCCTGGTTGTTGCATCATGAGTTGGCGGGTTAGCGCCGGACGAGTTCTGTATAAAAAGAGAAATAAAAAGAAAAAAAGCGACACACTTGGGGCCCTGGTGTGGTCGAACCGCACTCTGGGTCTGTTGTGGTTGTGCCTTTCCCTCTATGCCCATGGTATATCGAGGCGTAATTATGTCTGTGGAGAGTTTGCCTTACAATTATCACGAGGGCTGGGGTTGAGGCCGCATTGCTCTGCGATGCTCGGAACATGCCGGTGGTCTTGGTTGATGTTGCTCGGCGCGTTTGGCGTGTCCGGTCGTTTAACGGCGGACTCGAAAATGCCTTAAAGGCTGCTCTGTACTTACGCGCGAGCATTGTATGTTCCTCCGTTCGGAGGGCGTTCTGTGTTTCCATTGACCGTGATGACTCCGTGGGCTGGCATCTTGAGCTTAAGGTATGCATAATGCGGCACGCGTTGAATTTCTTGACAGCGGTTCGTCCGAGCGAGCATGATAGCGCTGCGGGCGGGACTATGTCGAAGATTAACTCCTCGCTTGAAATTATTCGGGGATCGAAGACCACTTCAGTGTAATTGAGCTGTACAATTGGCCTCGACACCTGGTATGGCGCCTTTGAAGGTTGTCTTTGTAGGTTTAATCCTTGAAGGGTCTATGCCCATCTTGCGCCTTTGTATCTGATAAAGCAGGTTAGAGGCTCTGCCGCCGTCCATCAGGACTCGCGAGTGAAATCCATCGGCGATTGGGTCTAAAACCAATGCGGCGAATCCGCCATAAGCGGATCTTGGTCGGATGGTCTCTTGATCGAAAGTGATCGGGCAAGAGGACCATGGGTTGAATTTTAGGCGGCTGGCTCCATCAGCGTATCGTCCCTTAGTGCGCTTCCGCTCCCTCTTGGGAATATCGTTGCGTATATCATGTTTACCATCAAACTTGAGGGAATCCCTTTTATCCTCTGTTGTTGGTGGCGGGTCTCTTCCTCGTCATCATTGTGTAGCCTTGTCCTTTGTTTTGGCGATTAATTTGCCTGCTTGAATACCCAACAATCTCTGTTGGTGTGGTTAGCTAGCTTTTGGGAGTTCCATGTATTTGACAGGAGGCGGTCGAGTATTGGTCCAAATTGGGCGGGCCGGAGTGGTTCTTTTGAATGGCTTCTTCCGTTGACGGGTTTGGAGCCTCGGAATCCGGCGTTGACTTCCGTATCCTCATTCTTTGTCGCCGTTAATGCGGCGTTTGTTTTTGTTCGGCGCAACCTACCGTTGCGGTCCTTGGTATCCGGACTGCCGGCATTTTTCTTTGAGGTTGTTGCTGCTTGAGCTAGCCAGCTATCCTCTCCCGCCTGAAGCGGGTCATGAGTGATGTGAGGGCTGCCATGGATTTCGGCTTCTCTGTCCTAGGTGCGGGCCAGCCACTCGTCCACGGATGTTATGTTTGAAGGCAGCGAGTGCCTCTGCATCCAGACAGATCAGCGATTTGATTTTTCTTTGTTAGAACCGTGTCGAGATTGCTGGCGATTAAATGCAGCTGCTGGATTATGTGGCTTAGGTCATCTGCGTCGGTGGTGCTTTATCGTGCCTTGGAAGTTGTCGAGAATCGGCTTCGGGTCTTCCGACATCAATTGACTCTGCGGGCAGGTTGTTAAGCCAATGCCGAGCTGGTCCTTTGAGCTTGGCGGGAGATATTTGATGGCGTGAAGATCGGCGCCCGCGGGCCATATGTATATGGAGGAGATAATCCTCAATCCAAACCGCGGGGTCTGTTGTGCCATCGTAGGATTCGATATTAGCGGGTTTAAACCCTTGAGGATTTGATGATCCATTACTTCATCGGTGAAGCATAGTGGGTGTCTTGGCGCCTCTGTATTGGCGATATCGCGGCGTAGCTTCGAAGGCGTTATGCTGCTGTGTGACCCGGCGGAGTAGTTGTATCGGCACGGCGGTGTTCGTCGTGGGTCTTAGAGGCGCTCGCGTGATCCATACATAGATCTGGATTGTCTTGCCTTGTCCTCAATATATCCATAAGTCGGCGCGTTCCCCGTGGCTTCATGCTTTTTAAGCGATGTCGAAGTGCGGTTTTGGTGAAGGCTTGCCGCGCCTCTGTCGCTGACCACGAGGTGGTGGTCTGCCGTATTGTGTCGCTGGTGATGCAGGTTTATCGCTTCCTCCTCTAATCGGGGAGCAACTTGCGTTTTAGGTAACTTTTGGAGGCGTTCGAGTTCATACTCTTGACGCGAGGACCTCGGTCCATCTGTCGGCGATGGTCTTGATCAGCTTGAAGCTGTTGCTGCTTTTCTTTAGGCTGTTTGCCGTGGCCATTAGCCTGCGTCAAAAGCGCTCTTGTTAAGCGGGATCCTCGAGCCAGCGAATTAAATGCGTCGCCGAGCTTGCCTCGTCTCCGGAGGAGGTAAGTAATTGTCATCCTCGACCTCTTAAATGCCACCCTCTCGTGAGGGCTTGCTTCTGCCTCCTCCTGCGCTGGATCGTCTTTGGAGGAGTTGTCTTCGGCACTTTACGGGTGTTATTATCTCCTGTGCGGAATCTCCATTCTTCCGTGGCGGGATTTAAGCGGCGCCCGTTGGCGTCGGCGCTTGGGTTGTTCTTTAAGGAATCGGCCTTCGTTGCTTCTTCGCCGTCCCCATCTTTTGGGGTGTCCACCATGTATATGTCGTATGTGGTGGTCTTCGGTGTCTGTGGCGCTGGTTCTTAGTAGTCTCTGGCATCGTCGTCCATACCGTCGATGTCTTGGATTCGTAATCGGTATGTCGGTTAAATAAATCGGCGGTGGCTCTGAAATGGGTGGTGGGTGGGCTTTGAATCTCTTCGTCGTCCGCGTCCCAACCATCCTGGCGTGGTTCGGCGGGGCTCTCGGATAGCGAGATGCTTGATGAATTTATGATATCGCCCGAAGGCGAGTCTGAAAAGATGTCATAGCGGTGAATTCCATGATCGGCGTAATCGGATTCGTGGCGGCGGGAGGTTGGTCCGGCGAGTCCGGCACCTCGAGTCATAAGCCTTATGCGGGACAAGGTAAGTGTTGGCTCCATCGCCGTAGGAGTTGCAGCTCGAGGCAGTGTCAGCCATCCATCCTCGGTCGGCGGTCGGCTCCGGACTATGGGTCGGGCGGACTCGTGTCGGCCTCAAGGTGCTGTCCGTGGCGAGTTAGGTCATGCCCATCGTGACAGCGGCAGCGCGCTTTCGGTATGGCTCAGATCCGCCGAAGATCAAGTCTCCGCGGATATCGGCCGTGAAGTTTAGGCTTCGAACCTGACGGCGGCGGGGCGTAACTTCGATCTTCTCGGTTGGCCAAGTGAGTTGGCCCGATGATGAAACCGCCGAATATGAAGATCTGTCGGGGAAAAGTCTCACCGGGACTGCGTCGTTGTCGATTGAAGAGGCCATCAAGCCTATCGGTGGCGACAGGAACTCTCAATGAAAGCACCAATGTCGGTGTCAAAACCGGCGGATCTCGGTAGGGGTCCCGAGCGTGCGTCTAGGCGGATGGTAACGGAGACAAGGGACACGATGTTTTACCCAGGTTGGGCCCTCTTGATGGAGGTAAAACCCTATGTCCTGCTCGATTGATATTGATATTATGGATGTTTACAAGAGTAGATCTACCACGAGATCAAGGAGGCTAAACCCTAGAAGCTAGCCTATGGTATGATTGTAAGGTTGTTGATGTTGTGTCCCTCGGACTAGAGCCATCCGGTTTATATAGACAGGAGAGGGCTAGGGTTACATAGAGTCGGTTACAATGGTAGGAGATCTACATATCCGTATCGCCAAGCTTGCCTTCCACGCCAAGGAAAGTCCCATCCGGACATGGGGAGAAGTCTTCAATCTTGCATCTTCATAGTCTTGGAGTCCGGTCGATGATGATAGTCCGGCTGATGATAGTTCGGCTGATGATGGTAGTCCGTCTATCCGGACACCCCCTAATCCAGGACTCCCTCAGTCCTCTTGATAGTTTCAATGATCAGGCTCATGACTTTAAACTTCTGTGGCACATCAAACACATGAAACATGTTGATGGCATGCCCTCTGATCATGTTGTGGTCACGACTTGGGAACAAGGTGTGCCTTAGAATCAATTTATGGTTGGCAACCCTAACGGATAGTGAACTGATGCAAACTTGTGAGTTGCTAATGCCTTGTTTGGAATTTCCTTGTACATGTGAGTCATTGAATTGTGATCCTTTTTCTTCTTTGCATAGATGTCTAGGTCATCCACATTTTCTTACAGGGGCATTTATCAGCTTTGCCCTCCTCAACAGTTAGTGGTACCTTGTACCTTGGACATCAAACAATTCTCCCATCGGGGTAGAAATGTCTTGTGGAGTAAAAGCGCATGATAAGCTCATCATTCCAATTTGTGAGCTTTTGCCCAACAAAATCTGCAACTCCACAGCTCACAAAGCTGTCCTGCACTCAGGATAGTGCTCTTCATTCTCCTTCATGAAGTTCGATCGACCCATCTCATATCACGGACAATGGGCTTCTTGTCCAACAGGATTGTCTCATAAAAGTCATGTTGTTCCTTTGTATGGAACACTGTAATCAACAGCAGTTCTTCTCCTTGAAGCATATGGATCTTCCAATCTCCATTTCCTCAGCCACAGGTCTTTCACGACTCTCATGTTCTCGACCACAGGATAGGCATCATTGTGATCTGGTATCTTGACAGGCTTCCTCGAACTTGTCCTTCTTCATCTTCCTCATCAACCTCGAGCCTTTGGGGCCTTGTTCTTCTCGGGAGGCTGGAATACTCCTAGTATTCCTCTTTGGTCTGAACTTGGCCTTGGGGGCAGCTTTGGGTGCTTCCTTGGGCTTAGATGTGGCAGCCCTTGATCTGATTGCATCACCCATTAGCTTTGGTGCCTTTGGTGCTGGTGCAGCAGGCTCTTCCTCTTCCATCATGGAAGGCTTCCCAATTACTCTGCCCTTGGTCATCTTGACCCTTTCCTTCCTCTTCTTGCTTTCAGCAACTGGCTCTATGGGATCAGGATTTTCAGGTAGTTGAGTTGATGTTCTGGCCTTAGACATTGGTTTTCTTCCTGCAGTCCTTTTGGTCTTCATGACCCTTTCCTTCTTGAGCACCTCTTTCTTGGAAGTAGCCTCATCTTCCTCAGCCCTGTAATCTTCATCCTCTGAATCTGAATTTCTTTTCCTCCTTTGCCTAGTAGCAGCCTTAGGCAAGTTGCTAGGAGTACTTCTGCTCCCTTCATCGAAGTTGAGGGACTAGTGCCCTCACTCAAGTCTATCTGCTCTTGACCTGTTACGGCTGTCACTTTGATCATACATCTTGCAAAAGCTGACTCTGACCCTATGAAGAGTTTATAGATGAGATAGAAAAGATGAGCATCACAAAATCAGAGGTTTTGCAAAGAATGACTCAAAGTTCAGTTTTAGTTTTCCACGAGAAAGCATTTCGGATCCACGATTTTCAAACTCGGTGATACGAAGCAGTTTGGAACCTAAATGGATGATCTCGGTTGGACCGAGTTTCAGTTCGGTGGCACCGAGACTGCTCGGGTTTCACAGAATTCTCAAATCGGTTGCACCGATTAGTAAATCTCGGTCAGACCGAGAGTCACTTGTGCAATGGCATATGCCAAATTGGTGAGACCGAGTTTTTCAACTCGGTGGGTCCGAGATGGTTTGGTGAAACCTAAACCTAAAAATTTGAATCACATCTAATCTATGAACTACTTTGGCTAGATAGATGAGTTTCAATCGTGGCAAGATTCAATATGAAAACTATGTGCTAGGAATCGGGCGTGGATAGCACAAAGATCAAATCCATACCCTAACTTGGCGGTGGACTTGCTAACTGTGGCGGGGAAGAAATCCGTTAATGGCGGAGACCAGTGACGAGGAGGCTCTTGGCGGCGAGGAGGCGATCCGGAGACCACGATGGCGAGAAGCGAGCTGATCTTGTGGCGAAGGTTTGGAGAAATTTCAAAATTTTGCCCATGACTATATATAGCCTGTACAATGGGTGTAACCGAGTGGAACAACTCGGTGGCGGCGATGCATAAGCGTGTTCGATTCTGACAACTCGGTGAGACCGAAAAGTTCAAATCGGTTGCAAGATGAAAACTCAGATCAACTTGATGATCTCGGTAGGACCGAAATGGTAGGATCGGTCAGACCGAGAATCATTAAGAGGTTTTGGAAGTTTAAGTCTATGACGAATCGGGGACTCCGAGTGCTCCTCACACGGAGTGGTTCGAATCTGACTTGATTAAATTTTGTGATGTAGCATGAATAGAGTTTGAGACGAGAAAAGCATAGATAGCTAAAGAAGGTTCTTAGGAATTCTTGTCCATCCACTTGGCCAAAAGAAGAAAGGACCAATCAAACAAAACAACAAGTGGATGTCCTTGAATGAGTAAAATATGCACCAACATGCTCACACAATAAGATGGCAAATGAAATATGTGGGAAAGCATGCACAACCAATTTAGCATCTATCAAACAATTGGCGATGACTAGGTCATCTATATATGAGTATATTGACTTAGGAGTCAAATGAGAACATCTGATCATAGGTCATACTCATCATTTAAGCTCAAGTGGGGTTACCACTTTTACATAATGCATTAATGTATTCACACCATTAGAGTTGCTTTGACTCAATTCTTAGAGTTAAGCTCCCCTAGATGTGAGATCCCCCTTAGAGGCTGAACTAACCTTGTGTTTTGTCGATGATGACTTCATGTAGGTGTTGAAGATATAGATGCTCAATGTTGATGTAGATCATTTGGAGCAATCCTTTGGAGTGAGTTGCACTTTCAACTTGCCTACATGGGTTAGTCCCACAAGGAACAAACAAGAATATCCATAGACATAGAGTGATGCACACACAAGATGATGTGCATGAAAACATTTGGTTACCTTGTCCCTTGCCTTACCAACATGAAGGTTTGTGACTCCTTAAACTAGTGCAAGATGTGAAAGTTGATTGCACTTGTTCTTGCCAAAATGATATGAGTGAAGAATGTTGGCGGAGTCACCCTCAAGAACTCTCTAGTTCTTCTTCTTACGGATCCACATCATCTTGATGGGAATCTTTGGAGTTGTAGTTGTACTTGATGAAGTAGAACTTGACATAGTCTTGGGGACCCACTCGAACGAGGCTTTAGGTGCTTCTTCAAATGCATCAATCTCTTCTTGGAGCTTGTCCTTGCCTTTGTTCTTGTGGTCTTGTGGTGGAAGATCATCTTGAGCTTGTGTCCCCTTGAAGGAAGTTGGATCATACTTCTCTTGTTGAGGAACAAACTTTGTCTTGGGGTATTGATCTTCTTCCCACTCAACTCCATTGGCGTTGAACTTTCGTTCAAAACAAACACCTTGATTCTTCCGGTGCCTTCCTTTCTTGCGTACAATTTCCTCAAATTGCTTACTCCCGGCAAGGCTCTTGTAAACACCTTTCTCTATAATTCCCTTCAATAAACTATTTTCTTGCTCAAGTGTAACTTGTCTAAGAGAATCATTAGTCGAATCAAGAGAACTACTAGAAGCAACAACATTGGATTTGACATTATTATTGTTACTACTAGAGGAAGTATCTTTCGTGTACTTGTTACTAGACTTGACTTGAGGCATGTAAGTAGATAAGAGCAAACACTTGGCAATGTAAGAAGAACTTTTCTTGCGGAGATCATCATTGATTGCCTTTAAGAACTCATGCTCTTGCTCAAGATTGAGCTTTTCAAAGCGTAACTTCTCATGAGCCCTTAAAAGTTCTCGATGATCTACGAAGATAGTTTCATGAGCCAACTTAAGAGTGTTTAGTTCTTTAGTTATAAGCTCAATTTTCTCCTTATCATTGTCATTCGTTTGATTAGCATGATTAATTGACGTTTCATCATAGTATTCATCACTAGAGTTGTCAACAAGTAAATCATCATCACCTAGCAAGTCATCTTCATCACTATTAAAATCAACATACTCGGGATGTGTTAACTTAGGACCTTTGGCCATGAAGCATCTTCCAATTCCTTCATTTGGTGAATCAAATATGTCGTAGGAGTTGGTTGACACAAGTGCTAGACCGGCAACACCTTCATCTTGAGTATATTCGGAGTCGGAGTGATAGCTTCTCTCGGAGTGATTGTCGGAGTTGGGCGGAAACCCATTCACCAACATGAGCTTGATGTCTTCGTTTTGTGTAGCTCCTTGATGACTTGTCCTTCCTTTCGAATCTTTGCTTCTCCGTGAGGTTGGTTTCTCACTTGATGATGTGAGGTTGTCATTGTAAGACCTTGACTTGGAGCTTCTTTCTTTGCTTCTACTTTTGTAGAACTTGTTGAAGTTCTTCACCATTAAGCTCAATTCTTCATTGAAGGTTGGTTTCTCACTTGATGATGTGGGGGCTTCACTTGAGGCTCTGTAAGCACCACTTGACTTGTTGTGAAGTTCCTCCTTATCCTTGAGTGACATCTCATGATCAACAATCCTTCAATGACTTCCGTTGGCTTGAGATCTTTGTAGTTTGGCATCATTTGGATCAATGTACTGCGGTATCATACTTTCCATCCAATGCTCTTTGGATCTTCTTGATGATGAATTTGTCGGTCATCTCTTCACTCCCTAAGCCGGCAATCTCATTTGTGATAAAACAAGCCTAGAGTACATTTCAGCGACACCTTCACCATCCTTCATTTGAACTTGTCAAGCTGACTTTGGAGCACATCCAACTAGGATTCCTTAGCGGACTCGGTACCTTCGTGCATATCAATCAAAGTATCCCAAATTTCCTTTGCATTCTCAAGGCGGCTGATTTTGTTGAATTCTTTGGGGCACAATCCGTTGAAGATGATGTCACATGCTTGGCGTTGTATTGTAGCATCTTCAATTCTTCGCATTAGCTTCACGGTTCGGTTCTCTCCCATCGAAAAATTCACCTTGCAAGCCAATACAAATAATTGCCCAAGCGGCGGGGTTATGTACAAGAATATGCATTTTCATCTTATGCTTCCAACTAGCAAAATTAGTACCATCAAAGTAAGGACCTCTCGGTGATAATTTCCCTTGCTAGGCGCCATACTCTCCTAGGTTGTGAAACCAAGGCTATGACCACCAAAAGCTATGGAAATCAAAGCAAATGGAGACCAAAGTTACGATACCACTTGTAGGACCTTGAAGTATGTCTAGAGGGGGTGATTAGACTACTTGGCGATAAAACTTAATCTTTTCCCAATTTTATAGTTTGGCAGATTTTAGCTATTTTAGGACAAGTCAAGCAATCATCACACAATTCAAGCAAGCATGCAAAGAGTATATTGGCAGCGGAAAATAAAGCATGCAACTTGCAAGAAAGTAAAGGGAAGGGTTTAGAGGATTCAAGCGCAATTGGAACACGGATGTTTTCTCATGGTTTCGATGGGTGGTGCTATCGTACTTCCACGTTAGTGGAGACTTCAACCCCGAAGGGTAATGGTTGCCTGAGTCCACGGAGGCTCCACCCACGAAGGGTCCACAGGTAGCAACCTTGTCTATCCACCATGGCCGTCGCCCACGAAGGACTTGCCTCACTAGCGGTAGATCTTCACGAAGTAGGCGATGTCCTTGCCCTTACAAACTCCTTGGTTCAACTCCACAATCTTGTCGGTGAAGGAAATATGCCCTAGAGGCAATAATAAATGTTATTATTTATTTCCTTATATCATGATAAATGTTTATTATTCATGCTAGAATTGTATTAACGGAAACATAATACATGTGTGAATACATAAACCTCTGAGTGTCACTAGTATGCCTCTACTTGACTAGCTCGTTAATCAAAGATGGTTATGTTTCCTAACCATGAACAAGGAGTTGTTATTTGATTAATGGGATCACATCATTGGTTGAATGATCTGATTGACATGACCCATTCCATTAGCATAGCTTTTGATCGTATAGTTTGTTGCTAGTGCTTTTCTTCATGACTTATACATGTTCCTATGACTATGAGATTATGCAACTCCGTTTGCCGAGGAACACTTTGGGTGCTACCAAGCGTCTGGCGTAAGCTGGGTGATTATAAAGGTACATTACAGGTGTCTCGAAGGTACATGTTGGGTTGGCATATTTGAGATTAGGATTTGTCCTCCGATTGTCGGAGAGGTATCTCTGGGCCCTCTCGGTAATGCACATCACATAAGCCTTGCAAGCATTGCAACTAAATGTGTTAGTTGTGAGATGATGTATTACGGAGCGAGAAAGAGACTTGCGATGTGAGATTGAACTAGGTATTGGATACCGGCGATCGAATCTCGGGCAAAGTAACATACCGATGACAAAGGGAACAACGTATGTTGTTATCTTGATCGACCGATAAAGATCTTCGTAGAATATGTAGGAACCAATATGGGCATCAGGTCCGCTATTGGTTATTGACGAAGAGGTGTCTCGGTCATGTCTACATAGTTCTCGAACCCGTAGAATCCATGCAACAACGTTTGATGGCAGTTATTATGAGTTTATATGATATTGATGTACGAAGGTTGTTGAGTCCGGATGAGATCACGGACATGGCGAGAGTCTCGAAATGGTCGAGACATAAAGATTGATATATTGGAAGCCTATGTTTGGACTCGGAATCACTCCGGGTGAAATTGGGAATTTCTTAGAGATGCAGGGAGTTCTGGAACCTCCGGAAGTCAATGGGCCTTGATGGGCCTTAGTGGGAAAGAAAAGGGGCCATATGCTGGCGCAGCCTTCCCCTTCCTAGTCCTATTAGGATTAGGAGAGGGGTGGCGCCCTCTCCCTTTCCTTGGTGAACCCTAGTTGGACTAGGATTGGGGAGAATCCTACTCGGTGGGAGTAGGACTCCCAGCGCAGCCATAGGTGGCAGCCAGCCCCTCCCTTCCCTCCTTTATATCTGAGGGCAGGGGCACCCCATGACACACAAGTTGATCATTGAGATCGTTCCTTAGCCGTGTGCGGTGCCCCTTCCACCAAACTACACCTCGAATATACCGTTGCGGAGCTTAAGTGAAACCCTGCGCGGTGGAACATCAACATCGTCCTGCGCCGTCGTCTTGTGAAACTCTCCCTCAACACTCGGCTGGATCGGAGTTGAGGGGCGTCATCGAGCTGAGCGTGTGCAGAACTTCGGAGGTGCCGTCGTTCGGTACTTGGATCGGTTGGATCGGGAAGAAATGCGACTACTTCCTCTCGTTGCGTCAGCGCTTCCGTTGCTGGTCTCTGAGTGCGTAGACAACACTCTCATCTCGTTGCTATGCATCACCATGGTCTTGCGTGATCGTAGGAAATTTTTGAAATTACTCGTTCCCCAGCGGTGGCATCGAGCCTGGTTTTATCGTTGATGTCATATGCGAGTAGAACACAAGTGAGTTGTGGGCGATACAAGTCATACTACCTACCAGCATGTCATACTTTGGTTCAGCGGTATTGTGAGATGAAGCGGCCGGACCGACATTCAGCGTGCGCTTCGCGAGACTGGTTTCACCGCTGTGAGCACTCGTTGCTTAAAGGTGGTGGCGGGTGTCTGTCTCTCTCACTTTAGTTGAACGAGTGTGGCTCGCCGGTCCTTGAGAAGGTTAAAGCGGAGTCTATTTGTGAAATGTCGTTGTGGTTTTGATCGTAGGTAAAGCGGTTCTTGCTCAGCCCGTAGCAGCCACGTAAAACTTGCAACAACAAAGTAGAGGGCGTCTAACTTGTTTTTGCAGGGCATGTTGTGATGTGATATGGTCAAGGCGTGATGCTATATTTTATTGTATGAGATGATCATGTTTTGTAACGAGTTATCGACAGCTGGCGAGAGCCATATGGTTGTCGCTTTATTGTATGAAATGCAAGCGCCATGTAATTGCTTTACTTTATCACTAAGTAGTAGCGATAGTCGTAGAAGCAATAGTTGGCGAGGCGACAACGATGCTACGATGGAGATCAAGGTGTCGCGCCGGTGGCGATGGTGATCATGGCGGTGCTTGGAGATGGAATCACAAGCACAAGATGATGATGGCCATATCATATCACTTATATTGATTGCATGTGATGTTAATCCTTTATGCATCTTATTTTGCTTTGATTGGCGGTAGCATTATAAGATGATCCTTACTAAATTATCAAGAAGTGTTCTCACTGAGTATGCACCGTTGCGAAAGTTCTTCGTCTTTGAGACACCACGTGATGATCGGGTGTGATAGGCTCTACGTTCAAATACAGCGGGTGCAAAACAGTTGCACTGCGGAATACTCAGGTTATACTTGACGAGCTATGCATATAAGATATGACCTCGGAACACGGAGACCGAAAGGTCGGCGTGAATCATATAGTAGATATGATCAACATATTGATGTTCACCATTGAAACTACTCCATCTGCGTGATGATCGGTCATGGTGTAGTTGATATGGATCACATAATCACTTAGAAATTGGAGGATATTTTTCTAAGTGGGAGTTCTTAAGTAATATGATTAATTGAACTTAAATTTATCATGAACTTAGTACTGATAGTATCTTGCTTGTCTATGATGTGTAGATAGATGGCTCGTCTTTGTTGTTCCGTTGAATTTTAATGCGTTCCTTGAGAAAGCAAAGTTGAAAGATGATGGCAGCAATTACGGACTGGGTCCGTAACGAGGATTATCCTTATTGCTGCACGGAAGAATTACGTCTGGAAGCACCGTTAGGTGCCGGGCCTGATGCAAAGGCTGCGCCGAAGTTGTGAGCGTCTGGCAAAGCAAAGCTGATGACTACTCTATAGTTCGGTGTGCCATGCTTACGGCTTAGAACCGGGACTTCAACGTCGTTTTGAACACCATGGAGCATATGAGATGTTCGAGGAGTTGAAGTTAATATTCAGCGAATGCGGATTGAGAGATATGAAGTCTCAATAAGTTCTATAGCTGTAAGATGGAGGAGAGCAGTTACGTCGGTGAGCATATACTCGAGAATGTGCGGATATAACAATCACTTGATTCAAGCTGGGAGTTAATCTTCCGGATGATTGCGTCATTGACGAATTCTCCAATCACTGCCACCAAGCTACAAGAGCTTCGTGATGAACTATAATATGCAAGGGATGACCAAAACAATGCCGAGCTCTTGGCGATCTTTGAAAGCAGCGGAGGTAGAAATCAAAAAGGAGCATCAAGTGTTGATGGTTAACAAAACCACTAGTTTCAAGAAAAGGGCAAAGGAAAGAAAAGGAAACTTCAAAAAAGCGGCAAGCAAGTTGCTGATCAAGAGAAGAAACCAAGTCTGGTCCTAAGCACTGGCGGAGTGCTTCTATTGCAAGCAGGCTGGTCCTTTGAGCGGAACTGCCCCAAGTATTTGGCGGATAAGAAGGATGGCAAGGTTAACAAAGGTATATGTGATATACATGTTATTGATGTGTACCTTACTAATACTCGCGATAGCTTTGGGTATTTGATCTGGTTACATTGCTAATATTTGCAACTTCGAAGCAGGGACTCTGGATTAGCGAAGATTGGCTAAGGGCGAGGTGACGATCTTGGCGTGGGAAATGGTTCCAAAGTCGATGTGATCGCATGATCGACGCTACCTCTACATCTACCTTGGGATTAGTATTAGACCTAAATAATTGTTATTTAGTACCATCGTTGAGCATGAACATTATATCTGGATCTTGTTTGATGCGAGGCGGTTATTCATTAAATCGAGAGAATAATGGTTGTTCTATTTATATGAATAATATCTTTTATGGTCATGCACCATTGAAGAATGGTTTGTTTTACTTAATCTTGATAGTAGTGATACACATATTCATAATGTTGAAACCAAAAGATCAGAGTTGATAATGATGGTGCAACTTATTTGTGCACTTGCCGTTTAGGTCATATCGATTGTAAAGCGCATGAAGAAACTCCATCTTGATGGACTTTTGGAGTCACTTGATTATGAATCACTTGGCACTGCGAACCGTGCCTTATGGGCAAGATGACTAAAACACCGTTCTCGGAACTATGGGAGAGCAACAGATTTATTGGAAATCATACATCTTGATGTATGTGGTCAATGAATGTTGAGGCTAAATGGCGGATATCGTTATTTTCTCACCTTCACAGATGATTTGAGCAGATATGGGTATATCTACTTAATGAAACACAAGTCTGAAACATTTGAAAAGTTCAAAGAATTTCAGAGTGAAGTGGAAAATCATCGTAACAAGAAAATAAAGTTTCTCGATCTGATCGTGGAGGAGAATATTTGAGTTCTGAGTTTGGCCTACATTTGAAACAATGCGGAATAGTTTGCAACCGCCATACTGGAACACCACAGCGTAATGGTGTGTCGAGCGTCGTGTCGTACTTTATTAGATATGGTGCGATCTATGATGTCTCTTCTGATTTACCGCTATCGTTTTGGGGTTATGCTTTAGAGGCGGCTACATTCACTTTAAATAGGGCACCATCTAAATCCGTTGAGGCGGCGCCTTATGAACTGTGGTTTGGCAAGAAACCAAAGTTGTCGTTTTGAAAGTTTGGGGCTGCGATGCTTATGTGAAAAAGCTTCAACCTGATAGCTCGAACCCAAATCGAATGTGTCTTCATAGGATACCCAAAGGAGACAGTTGGGTACACCTTCTATCACAGATCCGAAGGCAAGATTTTTGTTGCTAAATTGGAAACTTTTTGGAGAAAGAGTTTCTCACGAAAGAAGTGAGTGGGAGGAAAGTAGAACTTGATGAGATAAGCTGTATCTACTCCTTATTGAAGTAGTACATCACGAGAAAACAGTTTACGTGACACCTACACCAAATAGGGAGGAAGCTAATGATGATGATCATGAAACTTGAGATCAAGTTTCTCTGAACCGTAGATCAACGAGCAAGATCCGCACCGAGTGATGCGGTAATCCTATTTTGGAAGTCATATTCTTTGGAACATGATGAACCTCGAACTATGAAGAAGCGATGGTGAGCCCAGATTCCACAAAATGGCTTGAGGCCATGAAATCGAGATGGGATCCATGTATGAGAACAAAGTGTGGACTTTGGTTGACTTGCCGATGATCGGCAAGCAATTGAGAATAAATGGATCTTCAAGAAGAAAGGCGCTGATGGTAATATTCTGTCTATAAAGCTCGACTTGTTGCAAAAGGTTTTCGACAAGTTCAAGGGATTGACTACGATGAGACCTTCTCACCCGTGGCGATGCTTAAATCCGTCCGAATCATGTTAGCAATTGCGCATTTATGATTATGAAATTTGGCAAATGGATGTTAAAACTGCATTCTGAATGGATTTACGGAAGAAGAGTTGTATATGATGCAACGAGAAGGTTTTGTCGATCAAGGGAGCTAACAAAGTGTGCAAGCTCAGCGATCCATTTATGGACTGGTGCAAGCCTCTCGGAGTTGGAATAAGCGTTTTGATAGTGTGATCAAAGCATTTGGTTTTATCTGAGACTTTTGGAGAAGCTTTGTATTTACAAGAAAGTGAGTGGGAGCTCTGTAGCATTTCGATATTATATGTGGATGACATATTATTGATCGGAAATGATATAGAATTCTGGATAGCATAAAGGGATACTTGAATAAGAGTTTTTCGATGAAAGACCTCGGTGAAGCTGCTTACATATTGGGCATTAAGATCTATAGAGATAGATCAAGGCGCTTAATAGGACTTTCACAAAGCACATACCTTGATAAAGTTTTGAAAAAGTTCAAAATGGATCGAGGCAAAGAAAGGGTTCTTGCGGTATTACAAGGTGTGAAGTTGAGTAAGACTCAATGCCCGACCACATGAGAAGATAGAGAAAAAATGAAAGATGTTCCTATGCTTCAGCCATAGGCTCTATCATGTATGCAATCTGTGTACCAGACCTGATGTGTGCCTTGCTGTAAGTTTAGCGGCAGGTACCAAAGTAATCCGAGGTGGATCCTTTGGACAGCGGTCAAGAACATCCTTAAGTACTTGAGAAGAACTAAGGATATGTTTCTCATTTATGGCGGTGACAAAGAGCTAAATAAATGGCAGTTACGTCGATGCAAGCTTTGACACTGATCCAGACGATTCTAAATCATAAACCGGATCGTATTTACATTAAGCGGTGGAGCTGTCGGTTGGTGCAGTTCCAAACAAAGCGTCGTTCGGGATCTACATGTGAAGCTGAGTACATAGCTGCTTGGAGCAGCAAATGAAGGATCTGGATGAAGGAGTTCATAACCGATCTAGGTGTTGTACCTAGTGTATCGGGTCCAATGAAAATCTTTTGTGACAATCTTGGTGCAATTGCCTTGGCAAAGGAATCCAGATTTCACAAAGAACCAAGCACATCAAAAGGCGCTTCAACTCCATCCGGGATTTGGTCGGTGGGAGACATAGAGATATGCAAGATACATACGGATCTGAATGTTGCAGAGACCGTTGACTAAGCCTCTTCCACGAGCAAAACATGATCAGCACCAAGACTCCATGGGTGTTAGAATCATTCTTGTGTAATCTAGATTATTGACTCTAGTGCAAGTGGGAGGCTGAAGGAAATATGCCCTAGAGGCAATAATAAATGTTATTATTTATTTCCTTATATCATGATAAATGTTTATTATTCATGCTAGAATTGTATTAACGGAAACATAATACATGTGTGAATACATAAACCTCTGAGTGTCACTAGTATGCCTCTACTTGACTAGCTCGTTAATCAAAGATGGTTATGTTTCTAACCATGAACAAGGAGTTGTTATTTGATTAATGGGATCACATCATTGGTTGAATGATCGATTGACATGACCCATTCCATTAGCATAGCTTTTGATCGTATAGTTTGTTGCTAGTGCTTTTCTTCATGACTTATACATGTTCCTATGACTATGAGATTATGCAACTCCCGTTTGCCGAGGAACACTTTGGGTGCTACCAAGCGTCTGGCATGCTGGGTGATTATAAAGGTACATTACAGGTGTCTCGAAGGTACATGTTGGGTTGGCATATTTGAGATTAGGATTTGTCCTCCGATTGTCGGAGAGGTATCTCTGGGCCCTCTCGGTAATGCACATCACATAAGCCTTGCAAGCATTGCAACTAAATGTGTTAGTTGTGAGATGATGTATTACGGAGCGAGAAAAGAGACTTGCCGATGTGAGATTGAACTAGGTATTGGATACTGGCGATCGAATCTCGGGCAAATAATTTATACCGATGACAAAGGAACAACGTATGTTGTTATGCGATCGACCGATAAAGATCTTCGTAGAATATGTAGGAACCAATATGGGCATCAGGTCCGCTATTGGTTATTGACGAGAGGTGTCTCGGTCATGTCTACATAGTTCTCGAACCCGTAGAATCCATGCAACAACGTTTGATGGCGGTTATTATGAGTTTATATGATATTGATGTACGAAGGTTGTTGAGTCCGGATGAGATCACGGACATGACGAGGAGTCTCGAAATGGTCGAGACATAAAGATTGATATATTGGAAGCCTATGTTTGGACTCGGAATCACTCCGGGTGAAATTGGGAATTTTAGAGATGCAGGGAATTACGGAACCTCCCGAAGTCAATGGGCCTTGATGGGCCTTAGTGGGAAAAGAAAGGGGCCATATGCTGGCGCAGCCTTCCCCTTCCTAGTCCTATTAGGATTAGGAGAAGGGGTGGCGCTCTCTCCCTTTCCTTGGTCAAACCCTAGTTGGACTAGGATTGGGGGAGAATCCTACTCGGTGGGAGTAGGACTCCCAGCGCAGCCATAGGTGGCCGACCAGCCCTCCCTTCCCTCCTTTATATCTGAGGGCAGGGGCACCCCATGGCACACAAGTTGATCATTGAGATCGTTCCTTTAGCGTGTCGGTGCCCCTTCCACCAAACTACACCTCGAATATACCGTTGCGGAGCTTAAGTGAAGCCCTGCGCGGTGGAACATCAACATCGTCCTGCGCCGTCGTCTTGACAAAACTCTCCCTCAACACTCGGCTGGATCGGAGTTGAGGGGCGTCATCGAGCTGAGCGTGTGCAGAACTTCGGAGGTGCCGTCGTTCGGTACTTGGATCGGTTGGATCGGGAAGAAATCGACTACTTCCTCTCGTTGCGTCAACGCTTCCGTTGCTGGTCTCTGAGTGCGTAGACAACACTCTCATCTCGTTGCTATGCATCACCATGGTCTTGCGTGATCGTAGGAAAATTTTTGAAATTACTACGTTCCCCAACAGTCGGAGGCTCCCAAGTGACATCTAGCCAATCTAGGAGACACCACTCTCCAAGAAGTAACAAATGGTGTGTTGATGATGAACTCCTTGCTCTTGTGCTTCAAATGATAGTCTCCCCAACACTCAACTCTCTCTCATAGGTTTTGGATCTGGTGGAAAGATGATTTGAGTGGAAAGCAACTTGGGGAAGGCTAGAGATCAAGATTCATATGGTAGGAATGGAATATCTTGGCCTCAACACATGTGTAGGTGGTTCTCTCTCAGAAATGGTAAGTTGGAAGTGTAGGTTCAGTCTGATGGCTCTCTCCATGAATGAAGAGGAGGTGGAGGGGGTATATATAGCCTCCACACAAAATCCAACCGTTACACACAATTTACCAAACTCGGTGGGACCGAATCATCAAACTCGGTCGGACGAATTAGTAAACCTAGTGACCGTTAGTGATTTTGATTGGGGTGACATGCATCTTGGTGAGACCGATATGGTTAGGGTTAGGGCATAACGTAATCTCGGTGAGACCGATTACACAAACTTCGGTGAGACCGATTTTGGTAATTAGCTAACCGGAGAGTTGGTCGAGTGGCTTCGGTGGGACCGATTTGCTCTTTTCGGTGAGACGAAATGTTACAAAAGGAAGCAGATTTACATTGCAATCTCGGTGGGACCGATCGCTCACTTGGTTAGACCGAAGCGTTCTGAAGAAGCGAGAGATTGCAACCCCATCTCGATGAGACCGAGATCCCTATCGGTAAGACCGATTTGCTTAGGGTTTGTGGTAGTGGCTATGACTTTTGGAATCGGTGGCGCCGGATAGAAAGAATCGGTGTGACCGATTTTGGCTTTAAGTTTAGGTCATTTGTGGATGTGGGAAAGTAGTTGAGGGTTTTGGAGCATATCACTAAGCACATGAAGCAAAAGGCTCATTAAGCAACACCTCATCCCTTCTTGATAGTATTGGCTTTTCCTATAGACTCAATGTGATCTTGGATCACTAAAATGTAAAATGAAGAGTCTTGATCTTTTGAGCTTGAGCCAATCCTTTGGACTTGGCGAGGACCTCGTCCATTGTTGCTTTGGTCTTGGTGAGTCGGGCGGATGATGAAATTGGTGCTCTTTGAGGAACTTCTTTGAAACTCAGAGGCAATTGAAAAACCAGCAGTCCTTTGACATGTTGCGGATGCACGAGGCCGAGGACTTTGTGGAGCTGTTGAGGACTTTGGTGGAGCTGTAGTAGTGTGAGAATTTGCCTTGAGGCGCTCTTGAGAACTTGGCGTGAGGCGTGATGGTGAAACACTTGGCTTATGAGCAGGCTTCTTTGGCATGGATTTCCTCGGTTTGACCGAGGCCTCGATGCTTGATAGTAGTGGCAGAATCCTCATTGAATTTCTTCACTGCCTCCTTGGCTTGTTTTGCCAATTTAGCTTGGCGCTTAGCCCATTCATCAGGAAAGTCCTCACCACGTTTGATGCTGGTGGGGTCAGCTACTTGGCCAGTGCCAATGGAGCTCTTGGGCATGAAGGATTGAGGCGAATTTCTTCATGTACTTTGGAGTCACATATCTGTACTCCCTCCATTCCCGTGCCCATCTCCGTTCAATCTTCTGAATACGCACCTTGCGTTGATTTTTGTTTTCTTCATCAGGTGTGCAATAGTCAGCATAAATTTCCTCAGGGATTTCAAGCAGTCATAACCTCAGGTTTCTTTCCTCCTTTCTGTGGCTTCTTACCGTCTACCATGTTCTTGGTTGAGGAATTTGAACAATTGAGTTCTCTGAAGAAGTATGCAGTTTTCTTGAGAGCGCTGCAAATGAGTTAAGTTGATGAGAACCTAGTGATTCAGCGGCGGACATGTGTACTGTGAGCGAGTATAGTTGCGAGGAATTTGGAGAGGTCATATCGTTCTCGGAAGGTTTTCAAAAGAACAAGTTTTGAGGATTTTGACGGATGAGCCTTGAAGAATTTCACTAAGCGTTCTTTGTCTTAGGTTCGAGTTATGCGGATCGAGGATCCACACAATTGAGGAATCTTGAAGAAAATCATTGCTTAGAAAGCGAATCAAGAGCATATTTGTTTGAGGTGTTCATATGTGTGAAGATTTGAAGAATAAACACCTTTGAAGATTTTCAGGAAGGTTTGAGAATCAAAGCGAGTAATAAAAGTAACTTTTAATTACCGAAGTGAAGAACACGACGAACTAAGAAGAACAGTTGGGAAGTTAAATCGGTTCAGATCTTCACGCCCTAACTTGGCGGAGGAAGACAGCTACTGGCGGCGGAGTGAGATTTCATGATCGGCGTGAATCGTCGGCGACGAGTTGAAGCGATGAAGCTCTTCCTCACCGCTGACGATGGAGTAAGCGGCGGCGCTAGGGTTTGAGGAGCTCGGCGGGAGAGAGGTCGGCGAATAAAAGAAGTGAGAAAGGGGAGGCGTATTTATAGACACGGTGAAAAGCGGATCGCAGAAGATTTAGAGACGAGCGTGCCTGACCATTTCCTTCTCCGACATGTGTCATCCACGTCTTGTGTAGTGGAGATCGTGTCTGATTGTGGGTGAGTAAAATAATGCATCGTGGGATGCGGAGCGGTTTAATGGCAAAACCGAAAGTTTGGATAAGATCAGTTTTAAAGTTTAGTTCGCAATTTCTTGGCTGTCAAGGACACGGTGAAGATTTTGAGCGAGTTTCAAATAGAACGCACATGAAGAATTTGTGAATAGATTGGGTTGAGTATAGCATAGAGGGAAGGGTCGATCACATTCACTTAGCGAAAAAGCGACTTGAAGAAATATCCATAAGTGAATGCTGTAGAGGACATAAACCCATATATATATATAGCCAATGAAGAAAGGCAGCGGAAGCAGTGAAGATTTTGCAAAGTTGAAGAATTTGAAAAACTGAAGAATTTCAAAACGAGGAAAAACTCAAATTGAAGATTTTCAACTTTGGTGGTGGCGTGACCCACCGTATAAGAATGATGATTTCAGACACGCGTACAATTGTCGTAGGGTTACGAGAATCAAATTCTTCATTAATTTCTTCACACTAAGAGTGCTATTCTTCATTGATTGAAGAAAATGTTTCTTCATGTGTTGCACATCTAAGTCATCAATTTTGCATAAGTGTTAGGATGTGTGTCCTTTTCAAAAACGTTCGAAGATTCTAGGATATTTAGCTCACTGCAACTTGCTAAATCTCTTCTCATCCAAGGGCTTAGTGAAGATATCAGCTAGCTGTTCTTGATCTTCACGTGCTTTCGATGGAGATGTCGCCCTTCAACACATGATCACGAAGAAAATGATGGCGAATCTGAATGTGCTTTGTCTTGAGTGCTGGCTGGGTTGTGAGCAATCTTGATGGCACTCTCATTGTCACGATGAGAGGCACATTCTTCACGTTGATGCCATAGTCCTTGAGAGTTTGCTTCATCCATAGCAATTGAGCACAACACGAGCCAGCATCAATGTATTGAGCTTCCATGATGAAGCGGTGATCTGCGATTCTGTTTCTTGAGGACCAACGGACCAAAGATCGTCAGAAATGACAAGTACCAGATGTTGACTTGCGGTCCACACGATAACCAGCATAGTCGAGTCGAGAATATCAATGAGAACAAAAGCAGAGCCCTTGGGGTACCATAATCCTAGTGTTGGTGTGTGAGCTAGATATCGAAGAATATGCTTCACTGACCTTATGGTGTGATTCCTTGGTGTAGCTTGAAATCGGGCACAGATGCAAACACTAAGCATTATATCTGGCCTAGATGCACATAAGTACAATAAAGAACCAATCATAGGCGGTATACCTTGTGATTGAAGTCAATACCATTTTCATCGATTGCATAGATGGCCATTTGTGGGCATAGGAATTTTAGCGCATTTGCAATCTTGCATGCGAATTTCTTGAGGACATCTTTGAGGTATTTCTCTGAGATATGAATATGCCATTGTGTTGTTGGCGAATTTGAAGACCTAAGAAGAATTTCAACTCTCCATCATAGACATTTGATATTCTTCACTCATCATATAGGCAAATTCACCACTATAGCGTTGGTCGGATCAGATAGAAGATAATATCATCAACATATATTTGGCACACAAACAGTTCACCATCATAAGATTTAGTAAAGAGAGTAGGGTCGAGTGAACCGGGTGTGAAGCCATTCTTCACGAAGAGTTCCTTCAATGTATCATACCAGGCTCGTGGCGCTTGTTTGAGACCATAGAGGGCCTTATTAAGTCTGAAGACTTTGTCAGGATTCTTTGGATCTTCAAAACCTAGGGGTTGAGCAACATATACTTCTTCCTCAAGCTTACCATTGAGGAATGCACTTTTCACATCCATTTGATATAAAGTGATATTGTGATGGTTAGCATAGGCGAGTAATATCTTGAATGGACTCAAGTCTAGCAGCAGTGCAAAAGTTTCATCGAAATCAATTCCTTCATCCTATGTGTAGCCTTGAGCTACTAGTGGTGCCTTATTCCTCACCACAAGACCATTTCATCTTGCTTGTTGCGGTAGATCCACTTTGTGCCAATGATATTATGCTTGCGAGGATCTGGGCGTTTGACCAGTTCCCATACATTGTTGAGCTCGAACTGATGTAATTCTTCTTGCATAGCCTGAATCCCTCCGGCTCGAAATGCTTCATCTACCTTAGTGGGCTCTGTGATAGAGGCAAAAGCATAGTGCCCACAGAAGTTAGATAAATGTGAAGCTTTTGGCGTGTGAGAGGACTGGCGCTTTAATGTCATCGATGATCTTCTCCACTTGCACTTCTTTTGCAGCGAGGATGAGCTAGTTGTCGTCGAGGAATTTGATCATTTTCCTCGGCACCATTGTCTTGACATTATCTTGGTGCATCAGCTCGGCGTTCTTGGCGTCTGAGAATGAATTCTTGACAGATTATTGATGGGAATGACATCCTCGGTTGCCTTGAACCTGATTGAATTCTCGGTGCTGGTTCATCTAACAGAAGGTAGGTGCTCTCTTTGCGAGCCATTAGATTCATCGAACCGCACATCTGATGTCAACAATCTTGTGAAGAGTGATGTTGAAGACTACTGTAGGTGTGCGAGTCCTTTCGTAACCAAGCATAAAACCTTCATGTGCTTTTGGTGCAAATTTAGAGTTGTGATGAGGATCTCTAATCCAGCATTTAGCACCAAAGACTTTGAAATAACTTACATTGGGTTTCTTGTCGTTGAGGAGTTCATAGGCAGTCTTTTGAAGAATTTGTGAAGATATACTCTGTTGATGATGTGGCATGCGGTATCAATTGCATCAATCCAAAAGCGACTAGGCGTTTTGTATTCATCAAGCATAGTGCGAGCCATCTCAACAAGAGTTACTGTTCTTGCGCTCCACGGCGCCATTTCTTTGAGGAGTATAAGGGCAGATAACTCATGAGTAATACCAAGTTCATCAAGATAGGCATCAAGACCGAATTCTTGAACTCAGTTCCATTGTCACTCTGATGTGCTTGATCTTCACACCAAAGTTGGTTGAAGCCCTCGAGGAAAATCGTTTGAAGACTTCGCACTTGATTTTTGTAAGTAACAATGTGTACCCATGTGTAGCGAGGTAATCATCAACAATAACAAAGCCATAAAGAGATGCATCATTAACGACGGTGAGTAATGATTGGGACCAAAGAGGTCCATGTGAAGCAATTGAAGGGCGAGTAGTGGTCATGATAGTCTTATTTGGATGCTTGGCCTTGGTCATTTTCCAGCTTCATAGGCACCGCATAAGTGATCCTTGAGGAATTTGACATTCTCAATGCCAATGACATGCTTCTTCTTCCATGGCGTGTGCAAATTCCTCATGCCTGCGTGACCAAATCGCCGATGCCATAGCCAACCTTGAAGCTTTGCAAGTAAACACACGGCTGGTTGTGGTCTGTAGAAGTCAAAAATATACAAGTCTCCTCTCCTAAAGCCTTGAAGACTTTGGAATTGTCGACTTCCATAATCACAACACAGCGATACTTGCCAAAGATAACAACCATATCAAGATCACAAAGCATTGAGGCCGACATGAGGTTGTATCCTAAGGACTCAACAAGCATGACTTTGTCCATGTGTATGTCCTTAGAGATCATAACCTTACCAAGACCCAATACGACTTTTGCCTTTGTCGGCAAAAGATGATATGCTTGAGATGTGGCGGTGATAAAGGGCATCCATCAATAGATTCTTGTCACCAGTCATGTGATTTGTACATCCACTATCGAGAACCCACTCGGTGGCTTTGGGTTGATCATCCTGCGGATGAATTAGTACAACTTACAATCTCATATACTTCATCGGTGAAGAATATGATATCAAGTTCATCGAGATGAATTTCATCGATCGGTATTCAGATAAGCGGTGTGAGGGCGTGTGAAATGAAAGTTCATTTCATCATGGTTAGCTTCGTCCTTCGAGCATTTTGTCGGTCCCCGACAAATTCTTGAGGCGTTAAGGCGCGTCGGAGACCTGACCCTGAGAAGAGATTAGTTCTTTTCTTCACCACCCACATCTGAAGGGGTGGCAAAGAGTTCATCACTCTGCGAGCACCATACGAGAATGGTGGCATAGAGGCCAATCCATTTCGTTTCACATAAGAGGGTTAGGGTAAGCATATGAATAAGCGAGAGAAATTCTTGAGGACTTATGAACATAATGGTTTGAAGAATAATGCACATATTCATAGCCCTTAGCTCTACCCTGCGAACGAGTTGTTATACGATGATAATCATATGAGGACTTTGATCCTTTTGAGAATTTGATCCACGTGAGAATTTGGTCCGTATGAGGACTTGGATCCATATGAAGAATTTGGTCCATATGAAGAATTTGATCTGGGGTTCCTATTCTTCACGGTGGTGTCATGAGGACATTCACTGAAGACTTTCAAGGCACATCTTGGGAACCAGATTTTCTTCATAGGGGAACCGTTCCTGCGATTAGTGCCAACATATCTAGCAAATACTTCACCATTCTGATTTTTGAATAGTTTATAGTTGGAGTCAAATGACTCATCGGAAGAATAGGAGATTAGCATGTAAAGCCGGATAAGTTAGATGGATCAAGCTGGAGGTCCCTTTGACAACCCATGAGGTTTTGGGATCTTGCTCGGGCTTCAATATGTTCCATCGGCATTGAGTTTCCTCTCAAAGCAATACCCTCTTTCCTAGGGTTCCTATTGAGGATCTGCTTTTAAGCACATCACAAAGTCGATGCCCTTTGAGGATTTTGTACATGCTGTCATGTACAATTCCTTCAACCCTGCATCGTCGATGATACTAGCAATGTCATCGGATGAGGAATTAGTGATAGCGAGGCAGGTGAAGAATTTATAACAGTTGAAGCATTTGAACATTCAGGTGAAGAATTAGCAAATTCACGTTCAATGCACTTTAAGCATGGAGGAACAAATTCTTCCTGAGAAGTGCTGATTTGTTGAACAAGTAATGAATCGCGCTCCTTATGAAGATCTTCATAACTCACTCTTAGCTTCTCAAGATCTTGCTTTCTTTGAAGAAATTCATAAGAAAGTTTCTCATGATCAGATAAGAGAGTGTTATGATGACCTTGAAAGGCTATCAAGCCTAGGCTGAATCTCTGAAGATTTTCAGTCAGGGCTTTAGTGCGATCCATTTCTTCACCTAACATATCATCACTCTTATCTAGCATGTTTTGAACCTTTTCCAAAGCATGTTGTTGTTTGGTGGAAATGCAAACAAGTTTGGTATAGCTAGGTTCAATATCATCATCAGATTCATCATCATCAGATTCACAGTCACTAAATTCAGATGAGGAACATTCGGTTACCTCGTCACCCTTTGCCATGAGACATGATCACGAGGCGATGATGATTACGGCTCGAAAGTCATCGTTTGAGAGATTCCTTGAAGTCCTCAAACCAGGGATCATAGCGGGTTCGATGACCTTCATAGGCGTCGGAGATTCGGTCCCAGATAAACCGCATTGCAAAGATGCATAATCGCTTGAATTCATCTCTAGATAGGCGAGGACAGATGATATCCTTAGCCATGATGTCAAGTCGAGTGAACTTGCGAATATCATCTGTGTTCGCCGTCTTGCATAGATCGATAAGACCAATTTCGGTGACGGTCCACAACTTCGCTGTCCATTGCCATGGCGCTTCCTCATCATGGCCTTCCACTTGGGATAATCGTGGCCGTAAAGATAGGGCATGTCACTTTCTTCATACTGCGGTCGACATAACTAAAACTCCGGTGGTTAAACCAAAATCACCAGAACAAGGAGTACCTTGCTCGATACCAATTGAAAGTCGTTATATCGACTAGAGGGGGTGAATAGGCGATTTTATGAATTCTTCAACGAGGAATTTGCGGTGAGAAATTCCTTAGCGAAGAACTACTACTGCGGAATAAGTACTCGAGTAAGCATAACGAGAATACGCATGGTCATCACGATGAAATGAAGACTAGCTCGAGTCTGAGAAAGCATAATCACAGGATAACTCAAGATGAAGACAAGCGGTGAAGAAATTGAGCGAGGAAATTGAGAAAGTCTTGATCAAAGTCCTCAAACACAGATATGAACAAACATTCAACACGATAATGAGGAAATGAAAGGGTTGAGAAATAGAACCAGTTAGGTTGGTGAAGACAATGATTTGGTAGACCAGTTCCAAGCTGTTGTCTCGGTTATGCGTCTGGTTGGGCGGTGAGTATTTAAACTCGAGGACACACAGTCCGGACACCCGATCGCTGAGCACGCAGCTCGGGACACCAAGTCATCACCGTATTCTCCTTGAACTAAGGTCACACAGACCTCGTCCAATCACTCGTGGTAAGTCTTGAGCGACTTCCAAACCTTCACAGACTTGGTAACTCGGCGATCCACAATTCCTCTTGGATGCTCTAGACCATGGCGCCTAACCGTCGGAAGAAGCATAGTCTTCAAAGGTAACAAGCATCGGATCCACGCAGGATCAATTTCTTGATGATGCTCAATCACTTTGGGTTTATAGGGGTTTGGTTTTGGGTTTTCCTCACTCGATGATTTTCACTCAAAGTCCTCGGAGGATGGGTTGCTCTCTAATGACAAGTGTCAAGTTCTCTCGGGCAGCCAACCAGCTAGTGGTTGTGAGGCGGCTATTTATAGCCTAGGGAGCAGCCCGACATGATAAGACATAAATGCCCTTCAATGATATGACCGTTAGGTGGATAAGATATTTTGGGACAGGTGGCGCGCCTTTAACAACATGATCGGAAATTTGAATCACAAATTCCTCGGGGCTATCATGTTCCTCCTTTGTGTAGGCAATCCGCCTTTGGCGAATTCCTAACTCCTCGGTCGAACAAATTCCTCGGTGACGGAAGAACCGTCTCATCCTTTGAAGAAATTGGTGAGCTGTATGAGATTTCAAAGGCTTCACTCGAAGGGATTGGTAGGTGTAGGATTTTGAGTTGAGCATCACATGGAAATTTTCCTTAGTATTTCCTCGACCCCCTTTAACTTGATGCGGTGTTTCCTATGACTCAAGAAAGATAAAATGAAACTACGAAAACAAAAGTCTTCACGCTTCATGTTCCTCAAATGAATACCAAGTCTTCAAGGTCACACCAATTTCTTCACTTTCAAAGTCTTGAGAAAGTCTTGAGAATATCAAAGTCTTGATCGAAGAACTTAATTTTTAGAATTAGACTTTCTCTGTAAATATCAAACTCCTCATAGACTTATAGACCTGTGTACACTCACAAACGCATTAGTTCCTTAACCTATAAGTCTTCAATCCACAAAAATCACTAAGGGGCACTAGATGCACTTACACTGTTGATGCGTTATTTTGCATGCCTGTTCCTCATTAATATTATTGCACGCATGCTGAATTCATCAAGCACCATATTTCATCATGCATTTCAAATTCTTCATATTACATGTCAAATGCGTGTATGAATTACAAGATATAGGGGGAGATCTCCATGATTCAACTCTTGAAATGTGCATTGTCTCAAAAGCAAATTCCTCACTATGCACATCTTCAGGGGGAGTTCCTCTATATCTTGCAATCAAATTCCTCAATATCAGTATTTACACTTCATATGTTTATCCCGTTGAAAACTTAACCTATATTGTCATCAATCACCAAAAGGGGAGATTGTAAGTGCATCTAGTGCCCTTAGTGATTTTGGTGTCTTGAAGACTTATAGGTTAAGAAACTAATGTGTTTGTGAGTGTACACGGGTCTATAATTCTATCGGGAGTTTGATATTCTGAGAAAATCGACCCTAAAATGAAGTTCTTATTTGAAGACTTTGATATTTTGAAGACTTTACGAAGACTTTGAAAGTGAAGAAATTGGTGTGACCTTGAAGACTTGGTATTCATTTGAGGAACATGAAGCGTGAAGAATTTTGTTTTCGTAGTTTCATTTTCTCTTTCTTGAGTCATAGGAAACACCGTCTTGTTAAAGGGGTGAGAAATACTAAGGAAAAATTTCCATGTGATGCTCAACTCAAAATCCTACACCTACCAAACCCTTGAGTGAAGCCTTTGGAAATCTCATACAATTCAGTCAATTTCTTGATGTGAGAGCGAGTTCTTCTAGTCATTTGAGAATTTGTTCTGGCCGAGAGTTAGGAATTCACAGTCTGGATTGCCTACAGTGAGGAACATGATAGCCACGAGAATTTGAGATTCAAATTTCCGGCTGTTCTTGTGTTCTTGGCCTTGACTGTCCCAAAATATCTTATCCACCTAATGGTCATATCATTGAAGGGCATTTATGTCTTATCATGCGGGCTGCTCCCTAGGCTATAAATAGCTGCCCCTACAACCACTAGCTGGTTGGCTGCTCGAGAAGAAACTTGACACTTGTCATTTGAGAGCAACCCATCCTCAAGGACTTTGGTGAAAATCATCGAGTGAGAAAAACCCAAAACCAAACCCCTACGAACCTAAGTGATTGAGCATCCTTTGAAGAGATTGATCCTGCGTGGATCCGACTCTTTTACCTTTGAAGACTGTGCTTCTTCCAGACGGTTAGGCGTCATGGTCTAGAGCATCCAAGAGGAATTGTGGATCGCCGAGTTACCAAGTCTGTGAAGGTTTGGAAATCGCTGAAGACTTACCACAGTGATTGGGCGAGTCTGTGTGACCTTAGTTCAAGGAGAATCTGGTGAGGACTTGGTGTCTGAGCTGCGTGCTCGGCGGTTGGGTGTCGGGACTGTGTGCCCTCGAGTTTAAATACTCGGCCGCTCAACAGGCGTACAAGCGAGACAGCAGTTGGAACTGGTCTACCAAATCATTGTCTTCACCAACCTAACTGGTTCTATTTCCTCAACCCTTTCATTTCCTCATTCTTGTGTTGAATGTTTGTTCATATCTGTGTTTGAGGACTTTATTGAACTTTCTCAATTTCCTCAGTTCAATTTCTTGATCTGTTTGTCTTCATCTTGAGTTAACTTTGTGATTCGCTTTACGTACTCTGAGCTAGTCTTCATTTCATCATGATGACCATGCGTGTATACATTATGCTTACTTCGAGTACTTATTCGCTGCAAGTAGTTCTTAGCTAAGGAATTTCCTCACGGCAAATTCCTCGGTGAAGAATTTATAAAAATCGCCAATTCACCCCCCTCTAGTCGATATAACGCTCTTTCACCCATAAAGGCCACTTTGAGATGGGACAAGCAGTACATCTAATCCTGACGAAAGGTGGTCTTTGCCTGCAAGGCTTCTGGCTGTGACGGAATGATGGGCTCGGTGATGACATTTGTCTTGTCGAGCCTGTGGTCTTAGTCTTGTTGCACGGAATGGAAACCTTTGGGAGATTCCTTGGAACCCCGCTGTCCTTGTCTCATTAGCACCAAAGAGAAATTGCCTCCTCTCGATCGCTTGACACCCTTTGGCCTTGGTAAATCATGGCTCAAGTCATCGCAGCCTATTGAGGCTCCTCGGGAGGCCGTCTGGGGAGGCCGCTCCCTCTGGAGGTGATAATCCCCAAGTGTAAGGAATCATTGTAGAAATTTC
The DNA here is from genome assembly GCA_021605205.1 of Aegilops longissima. Taxonomy (NCBI): domain Eukaryota; kingdom Viridiplantae; phylum Streptophyta; class Magnoliopsida; order Poales; family Poaceae; genus Aegilops; species Aegilops longissima. The sequence continues at coordinate 42,731 of JAHIAM010001848.1, forward strand.
CAAAGCTGGAAGTAATAAGTATGGAGTGTTGAACCCACAAGGAGCTAAAGGTAAGATCAATCTTCTCTCAAGTCCTATATGCCACTAATACGACTCTACATACACCGAACGTTTGCTTCCATCTAGAAACGAGAAATAAAACTACATTATAGGTATGAAGAGGATAACTTTATATGATATCGGAGAGCTAAAATATAAAAATTGGTGTTGTTAACATAAAGTTAGAATATATTATACTATATTACAAATATCAAGTGTGGAATAATGATGGATCCATGTGCAGAATTATCCTAGGTAATTGTTAACAAGATCGGTAATCATTATTGCAGTTTTATATGAGGGAGAGGCATAAGCTAGGAAACTTTCTCTACTTGGATCATATGCACTTATGATGGGAACTCTAGCAAGCATCCGCAACTACTAAAGATCATTAAGGTAAAACCCAACCATAGCATTAAAGTATCATGTCCCCTTTATCCCAGACGCAACAACCCCCTTACTCGGGTTTAAGCTTCTTTCACCCTAGCAACCCACTACAAGCGAATCACGAACGCATTGCAACACCCTACAACGGGAATCCTTCACGTGTGCGCGGCACGGAAGGCACCATAGGATAGCACAAAAATAGAACATACAACTCAAACCAATCTAGATCATCAATCAACCCAAAAGACAAAAGAAACTACTCAAAACATCATAGGATGGCAACTCATCATTGGATAATAATATGTGGCATAAAGCACCATGTTTAAGTATGGGATTACAGCGGGGTGTGGGAGAGTGGACTGCCTAAAAGAGATGAGGAAGGTGATGAAGATGGTGATGTTGATGAAGACAATCACCGCAGCGATGGTTCCCCCGGCGGCACTCTAGCACCACCAAGATAGGGGGGAGAGAGTCTCCCCATTTTGCTTCCGCCTCCATGGCCTCCCGCTAGATGGGGAGAGCTTCTCCCTCTAGTCCTTGGCCTCCATGGTGATGATGGACCCCTCTGGGATCCTCGTCCATGGCCTCCGGTGATGATGGCCCCCTCTAATAGGGCGACGGTGGAACTCCCGATCTAGGTTTCTTTTAGGAGGTTTGGGAATTTGTCGGAATTGTTGGTGTCGGTCTCACGTCAAGGGGTCCACGGCCTTGGCGGCAAGATAGAGGCGTGCCCTCCACCCTTGTCGCTTCCTCGTGAAGCTTCTTGTCCAACTCTTGTGCTTTGGGGTTCTCTTTTCATCCATAAAAAATCACTGTAAATTTTCAGCCCATTCCGAGAACTTTTATTACTGCACAAAAAACGACACCACGGTTGTTCTGCTGAAAACAGTGTCAGTCCGTGTTAGTTCTAATTAAATCATACCAAAACCATATAAAATTGTTGTAAACATGGCATGAATACTTCATAAATTCTATATATGTCGAAGACGTATCAGCATCCCCAAGCTTAATTCCTGCTCGTCCTCGAGTAGATAAATGATAAAAGAATAATTTATGAAGTTCCAAATAGTTTTTCTAGTATTATTCTTTATCACAAACAGTAGCTCATCTCATAAATCTTCTCATGATCATATAGATAATTGTCAACAATAATAATTCATGATCAAATATATTTTAATGGCCTAATGTGCTTAGATCTTTCCCATACGTAATGCTTGCCGACTAAAGAATAATTGAGGTTGAAATAAGAAGGAATACTACTAACTCTTGCATAAAAGTAAATAAATGAAAGTAAAAGATAGGCCCTTTGCAAAGGGAAGCAAAGGTTGTCATGCGCTTTTTAATTTTGGATGTGCAAACCCTTAATGTAAAGGAATGTCAGGTTGTATTGCCCTTTGTGATAGCAACCTTTATAATGCAGTCCATCGCTTTTATTTCATTACCATCACAAGTTTTTACAACGCTTATTTTCCCTCACAATAAAAGATCATACATATTTAGGAGAAATTTTTATTGCTTTTTTGCACAGATGACAACGTACTTGAAGATCTTATTCAATCCAGAGGTAGATATGGTGGACACTCATGGCATGAAATAAGGTTTAAGGGTTTTGGATGCACGAGTAGTATATCTACTTAGTACAAAATTTTGGCTAGCAAGAGGTCCTAAGCAAGCACTGCATGTTAGAGGATCCATAACAATATAACTTCTATGCAAATATACCTAAACATAACTTATTACGTTCTCTTCCTTGTCAACCTTCAACTAATTTGCTCAAGTTTGCAAATAATTAATGGGGCTCACAATCATAGAAGATGTCCAAGATAGTATATTTATATGTGAAATCTCTCTTTATTCAATATTCTTTCATGAATTGTTCAAGTGACCAATGTTGTGTTTGATAACTTTCAATAAATTTTACCATCTATAGTTCATATATGTGAAGTCATCACTCCCCGTGGGATAAGCATATGAATCATATATTTTCTCAGGTTTATGATATTCAATTCATTCAACCATTTACTCATAGGATATAAGTGAAGCACGAGAGTAAATGACAAAACTACTCCACAGAGATATAAGTGAAGATCAATGAGTAGTCAAATAGTTAAATAGCCATGGGAGGACTCTATCTCATTCAAGATTTCAGATCCAATGATTTTACTCAAACATCAAGTAAAATGAAAATATGCTCCAAGCAATATACATATCTGTCGGATTCTGGGTTCCGGCAAACCCTTGAGGATTGAACAGGAGTGCATACGATGATCTCTCTCTTCCTAGCTCGCCCTATAGCGATCTCAAGGCCTAGCTCATGAACCCAAGGAACAAGAGACACGAGGGTTTATACTGGTTCGGGCCACCGTTGTGGTGTGGTGGATTGCCTTGTAGGCTGAAATTGAACAGTACAGGGGATGAACAGCCTCATGAGGAGAGGTGTTCTTGAGCTCGGTGAGCTTGTGTGTGTGAGGATGGTCTGAATGATCCGTCCCCTTGCTTGGGTGGTGGATAGTCCTATTTATAGAGGCCCTGGTCCTCTTCCCAAATATTAGGCGGGAAGGGATCCCTAGCGACCAATTTGAAGGGGACAACTAGTACAAGCTATCCTAACAAAGGTGGTATTCACCTACCAAAGGCTCACGGTGGTGACGTCGTCGTGGGCTCTGCGATGACCTCTATCCCGCCGTCCTGCTGGTCTTGGTCTTGTTGCACCGATATGGAAACCATTGCACAGCGCCTCAGGAATCCTTGCCTGCGCTTGCCCCTGTAGCACCAAAGAGGCAACGGGTACTCTGCGCCCACTGGAGCCCGTCTGGCCTTAGTCGTCATGGCTCATGTCACGTGCACCTTGCGAGGTTCCCCTTGCATAGACATCTCCGCTCCTCGGGAGCCAGCCTACCGAGGCTACCCCTGAGGAGGTCTTGCATCGTCCACCTCGCAAGGGTCTTGAGTGATTCTTGATGAAGATGGGTCATACCAGGCCCTTGGCTGAGCCATGCCACAGGCCATGACGAGCAAGTCTGAGTACCCCGTTCCCGGGACACCGGCAGTAGCCCCCGGGCCCAAGGCGCACTCGGACTTGGCTTCGAGGTGAAGCCAAAGGGCAAGTGCGGAGCGCCGCGGGGCCCAATAGCCTGCGACCCTGATTGACACGTGCCGATTGACAGGACGTGGGCGTCTCCGCTTCCCCATGCTGCCTCACCAACTACCCGACTTGACGAGACCCTGCTGCATGCAGAAAAACCATCATTACCTGCGATCATGGAGGCCAGCGGTTGGCCTCCCTCTGGCTATATAAATGGGAAGGGGGGAGGAGCCCCCGTTACTCATCTCTTCCTCCATTATGCTTGCTTCTTCTTCCTCCTTGCTCCACCATCTTGCTGAGACGCCCATGGCACCGACAAGGAGACTCTCGGCCGCGAGAGAGGGAAGGCCGCCAAGAGGGCCCGGCTCACCACCACCTAAGAGGGGCGCAGTCGCCCCATAAACCGTCATAACTCCGCTCTGGCCCCCTGCGTGCGTGGATGGACCTCTCGGGGTCAGGCGCCACCCAGGCAGCCAGGCGGCGTCTCCTCACTTGGCGGAGCCGCCGAGGCGTGGCAGTTCTGCCCATGAGGGAGGCGCGCCATGGTCGCCCGGCCTCCCGGTCGCGCTTCCACCACGGCCGAGTGCTGCGAGTTAAATCGTTTGGTGGGAGAACCAGGCCGGCACTGGCTTCAACCTGCGTTCGCCGTCGGTGAATTGCGGCCACGGGTCTGGCAGCCTCGGTTGCAAGCCGGCGGCTCTGCGATGAGCCGTGGGTCGCGGTGGAGGTCTCCGCGATGAGGCAATGTAGCCCTAGCCAGCGGTGGCGAGCGTTTTCTCGCCTGCGATGCGGCGGCGGTGCACCCTCCACTTCAAATCTGACGGTGGCGCGACCCTCTTCGTGAGGTGTTAAGGGAAGGCGGTCGCCGCCTTGGGTGCTTCCCTTAGGACAACAGCGGTGATGAAGTACTTGGCCTTGGCGGCGGCCGTGGCGAGGCGGTGAACTTCGCCCTCGGTGGCGACGCGGTTCTTCCAGCTTCGGCAGCTTCTCCTCCCGTAGCTCGGTGGAGGCTCGACTAGCCGCCTGTTGTCGGACTTCGCTTCGAGGATGGTGGCGGGTCGTCCCATCGCCGCGCCCCATTGAAGCGCGAGGAGGGCTCCTTCTAAGTCCAGGGGCCGATCCTCGTGACCAGTCGCATCGTAGGAGCCGCTTTTGCTTGTCCTATCCTTTCCTTTCCTCCTGCATCGCCAGAAACGAGTATGGGGCCCTGTGAGGGCGTGTAATGAACTGCTACCTCTTGAGCACTGCGTTGGTTTTCCCTTGAAGAGGAAAGGGTGATGCAGTAAAGTAGCGTAAGTATTTCCCTCGGTTTTTAGAACCAAGGTATCAATCGGTGGAGACCACGCACAAGTCCAGCACCTACACAAACAAATAAGAACCTGCATAACCAGCGCAATAAAGGGTTGTCAATCCCTTCACGGTCACATCTGAGAGTGAGATCGATAGATATGATAAGATAATATTTTTGGTATTTTTATGATAAAGATGCAAAGTAAAATAAGCGGCCATAAAAATAACTAAGTGTTGGAAGATTAATATGATGGAAGATAGACCAGGGGCCATAGGTTTCACTAGTGGCTTCTCTCAAGAGCATAAGTATTACGTTGGGTGAACAAATTACTGTCGAGCAATTGATAGAATTGAGCATAGTTATGAGAATATCTAGGTATGATCATGTAGCGACCCGACCTCGAGATGGTCAAGTCTACGTGTTTCGATGTCATCCTGGATCGATAATCTTGACACACACGATTACTCGAAGGATTTATAACGAGTAGCAATCACACACTTATTACATCAAAAGTCGAAAAGAGAACTTATTACAATAATATGGCTTAAGGCCATCTAATATGATAACAGCGGAAGGCTTGGAAGATAAAGTGAGTCCATCAACTCCAGCGGCATAGCTGAGCTGCTGCACAAGCGACCTATCGAACCTTACTCCTCGTCGAAAATGCGCAACATAATATGTTGCAGCGGGAGACTTAGTCACACATGGAATATCTTTGGCAATATAACCTGATGAAGCAGGAACAGAATAATGCTATCACTACATGCATATTTGGCTGGTGGAAAAGCTCTATGGTTATAGTTTTTTGAAAAGCCAATTTTCCCTACAACAAAAGAATAAATTTTATTTAACTATCATGGTGGTTGAAACATCATTGAGAAGGTATAACTAACTCAATCCCAATTAAAGTAGTTAACAACCCAACAATATTAATTAAGGGTGATGAGATACATGTGAATACTCAAGTACTAGATACTCAAAATTGTCCATAACAGGGACACGGCTAACCATGATTAGATTATGCGCTCTGCGATGGTTTGTGCACTTTTCCCCACAAGACTCGATCGCCTCCGTTGGATTTCTACTTTACATGGTGTTTGAGAAGCGGATGGCCGAGACACGATCTTTCGAAACATTAACTCTCGACTCGGGTAGACCATACCAAACCTACAAAACCCACTACCTGCTGATCTACCTCTTCAAGAGCTTCATGTAACTTACTCAACTATGCTAGTGCCCATAGTAGCTTGTGGCTGCACACGGAAGTTTCTAGCATGAATAATCTCAGTTCCTTTAAGCACTGGGTGGCGGTCCATAGGAAGGTCACCACGGGTACCCAGGATTTCAAAATAAAACAGACAACCTTGGGTTCCCAGGTGCCTCAATCCACCAGGATGTGTATTAAAGTTGCCACCTTAAAGTAAACCATTAATTAACAATCTCACATATGTAGTGGATTCACTCAAACCCAAACCATGTCTACGAGCATAGCATAGCAATAATAGCAACATGTAGAAGTAACTCCCAAGGGTTTGATAGTAACAGCGCAATAGGTTCTACCTCAACTACTACTTCCCAACCCACAAATTAATGACATCCTAATCATGCAATGTTTGAGGATTGAAACTAATGCATAAAAACTGGGTATGAAAAGAGTATGATCAATGTGTTACTTGCCTTGCGACGATCCGTGAATCCTAGAGACTTCGTAGTAACACGCCGCACTCCAGAATTCTATCGCAAGCAAACAATAACATACATAAGCAACAAGAAATGATGCACAAGCAAAACTCCACTAAAAGAGGTTGACCAGAAAGTTCAACTTAAGAACTCCGGTTCGCAAAAAGAATCAAACCAAGCGAAGCAACGAAACTCAAATGGCAAAAGAAATAAGATTCGTTTACTAATCTGAACTAGGGTCAAATTTTACAGAGGGAAAAACTTGTTTGAGTTGGTCATTCGGAAAGAGGGTCTCGAGACGAAACTCTAGGCGCTTGGATAGCCTGATTCCGATAAACGAGTGAAAAGTTATACTAGATCAAACATCGGATCAGAAATCGTGATCAGAAAAATCACGGAATAAATCCAAGAAAAGAAAAGAGACAAACAGCTTAACGAATGGACGTTCGTTATCTGAACCTAAACAAAGAACGCGTTCATTAAAACGAACGACCGAGCGAACGCTCGCTAAATAAATAAACCGAAGAAATAAACCGATCTAAAAAAACGAAAAAACCTAGGGTTTCTAAAAAAACAGAAACGGGTTTTTGTCGGAAAACCGGGCCGGCGTGGCGGCTACCTTGCTCGACTCCGGCGGGGTTCCAGCAGGGCTCGGGCTCGGCGAGGAGGCGTGGCGGGCGGCGGCTAGCGGCTTGGCGGCTTAGGTGGTGGCGGCTCGGGCGGGGCTCGAGACGGCCTGGGGGCTCGGGCGGCTCGGGCGGCGGGAGGCGGTGGTGGTGACGGAGGGCTTGGTATTTAAGGAGGGGGCCGGTGGCTTGGGGGAGGCGGCGGCGGCGAGGCGGAGTCCGATCCGGACTCTCCCCGTGTGTGGCCTTGAGAGGAAAGGCGGCGGCTTGGGCTAGGCTGGCTGGTGAGCTTGACCTAGTCGGGTCTTGGTGTGTGAGTTTTAATGTTTACATGACAGAAAAACTCCTATAAAATAAAAAAATAAAAATCTAAAAAATGCCAAAACAAATTTTCACCGTCTAAATGAAATATTTAGAACGAGATGAACATTTTCTTGGCCCTAAAAATGCAATTTTAAAAACGTGCAATTTTTCTAACGCAAATAAAATCCAAATAATGATTTTAACATTTTTCCTACAATATTTCAACTATTTTGGAGAAGTCATATTATCTCCCCTCATTTATTTTTAATATGAAATATTTTTCCAGAGGGAAAAATAATTAAAATCAAAAATCCTCGTTCTCAGTACTTGATAAAAATCAAATATGAAAACCAGAAAATACCCAACTCTCTCCAAGGGTCCTTGAGTTGCTTAGGATTTCGAGGATTGCGGAACGAAGATGCAATAAAATATGATATGCATGGATGACCTATGTATAACATTCCAAATTGAAAATTTGGGATGTTACAAATCATGTATATAGGCATCCCGTGTGTGACAAGTAGACCGAAACGATTCTGCATCTACTACTATTACTCCATACGCCGACCGCTATCCAGCATGCATCTAGAGTATTAAGTTCATAAGAACAGAGTAATGCTTTAAGGAAGATGACATGATGTAGAGGATAAACTCATGCAATATGATACAAAACCCATCTTATTATCCTCGATGGCAACAATACAATCGTGCCTTGCTGCCCTACTTGTCACTAGGAAAGGACACATAAGATTGAAACCAAAGCTAAGCACTTCTCGCATTGCAAGAAAGATTAATCTAGTAGGCCAAACCAAACTGATAATTTGAAGAGACTTGCAAAGATAACCAATCATACATAAAAGAATTCAGAGAAGATTCAAATATTGTTCATAGATAATCTTGATCATAAACTCACAATTCATCGGTCCCGACAAACACACATAAAGAAGATTACATCGAATAGATCTCCAAGATAATCGAGGAGAACTTTGTATTGAGATCAAAGAGAGAAGAAGCCATCTAGCTAATAACTATGGACCCGAAGGTCTGAGGTAAACTACTCACACATCATCAGAGAGGCTATGGTCTTGATGTAGAAGCCCTCCGTGGTCAATGCCCCATCTGGCAGGACGCCGGAAAAGGCCCCAAGATGGGATCTCACGGGTATAGAAGGTTGCGGTGGTGGAATTAGCTTTTCGTGGATGCCTCTGATGGTTTGGGGGTACGTATGTATATATAGGAGGAAGAAGTACGTCGGTGGAGCAACGTGGGCCCCACGAGGGTGGAGGGCGCGCCTAGGGGGGTTGGCGCGCCCCCTACCTCGTGCTCTCCTCGTTGATTGCTTTACATAGACTCCAAGTCCTCTGGATCACGTTTGTTTCGAAAATCACGTTCCCGAAGGTTTCATTCTGTTTGGACTCCGTTTGATATTATTTTTCTGCGAAACACTGAAATAGGCAAAAAACAGCAATTTGGGCTGGGCCTCCGGTTAATAGGTTAGTCCCAAAAAATAATATAAAACTGTATAATAAAGCCCATTAAACATCCAAAACAGAATATAATATAGCATGGAACAATAAAAAATTATAGATACGTTGGAGGCGTATCAAGCATCTAAGCTTAATTCCTTTCGTCCTCGGTAGGTAAATGATAAAACATAATTTTGATGTGGTATGCTACTTAGCATAATTTTCAATGTAATTCTCTTAATTGTGGTATGAATGTTCAGATCCGGAAGATTCAAGATTAAAGTTTAATATTGACATGAAACTAATAATACTTCAAGCATACTAACTAAAGCAATTAAGTCTTCTCAAAATAACATGGCCAAAGAAAGTTATCCCTACAAAATCATATAGTCTGGCTATGCTCTATCTTCATCACACAAAGTATTTAATCATGCACAACCCCGATGACAAGCCAAGCAATTGTTTCATACTTTTGATGTTTTCAAACTTTTCAATCTTCCCGCAATACATGAGCATGAGCCATGGATATAGCACTATATGTGGAATAGAATGGTGGTTGTGGAGAAGACAAAAAAGGATAAGATTGTCTCACATCAACTAGGCGTATCAATGGGCTATGGAAATGCCAATCAATAGATATCAATGTGAGTGAGTAGGGATTGCCATGCAACGGATGCACTAGAGCTATAAGTATATGAAAGCTCAACAAAAGAAACTAAGTGGGTGTGCATCCAACTCGCTTGCTCATGAAGACCTAGGGCATTAAGAGGAAGCCCATCATTGGAATATACAAGCCAAGTTCTATAATGAAAATTTCCCACTAGTATATGAAAGTGATAACATAGGAGACTCTCTATCATGAAGATCATGGTGCTACTTTGAAGCACAAGTGTGGTAAAAGGATAGTAGCATTGTCACTTCTCTCTTTTCTCTCATTTTTTTTGTTTGGCCTTTTCTCTTTTTATGGCCTTTTTTAGTCGGAGTCTCATCCCGACTTATGGGGAATCATAGTCTCCATCATCCTTTCCTCACTTGGGACAATGCTCTAGTAATGATGATCATCACACTTTTATTTTCATTACAACTCAAAATTACAACTCAAAACTTAGAACAAAATATGACTCTATGTGGATGCCTCCGGTGGTGTACATGGATATGCAATGAATCAAGAGTGACATGTATGAAAGAATTATGAATGGTGGCTTTGCCACAAATACGATGTCAACTACATGATCATGCAAAGCAATATGACAATGATGAAGCGTGTCATAGTAAATGGAACGGTGGTAAGTTGCATGGCAATATATCTCGGAATGGCTATGGAAATGCCATAATAGGTAGGTAAGGTGGCTGTTTTGAGGAAGGTATATGGTGGGTTTATGATCTGCGTGAAAAGTCTTGTGATATTAGAGAGGCTAGCAATGGTGGAAGGATGAGAGTGCGTATAATCCATGGACTCAACATTGGTCTTAAAGAACTCATATAATTGTTGCAAAAATCTACAAGTTATCAAAGAAAAGTATTACGCGCATGCTCCTAGGGGGATAGATTGGGAGGAAAAGACCATCGCTCGTCCCCGACCGCCACTCATAAGGAAGACAATAAATAAATAAATTATGCTCCGACTTCATCACATAACGGTTCACCATACGTGCATGCTACGGGAATCACAAACTTTAACACAAGTATTTCTCAAATTCACAACTACTCAACTAGCATGACTCTAATATCACCATCTTCATATCTCAAAACAATTATCAAGCATCAAACTTCTCGTAGTATTCAACACACTTATAATATTTTTTTTTACTAATCTTGGATCCCTATCATAATTAAAGCAAATTACCATTCTGTTTTGTAGGACTCTCAAAATAATATAAGTGAAGCATGAGAGAACAATAGTTTCTACAAAACAAATCCACCACCGTGCTCTAAAAGATATAAGTGAAGCACTAGAGCAAAAACTATATAGCTCAAAAGATATAAGTGAAGCACATAGAGTATTCTAATAAATTCCAAATCATGTGTGTCTCTCTCAAGAAGGTGTGTACAGCAAGGATGATTGTGGCAAACTAACAAACAAAGGCTCAAATCATACAGACACTCCAAGCAAAACACATATCATGTGGTCGATAAAAATATAGCTCCAAGTAAAGTTACCGATGGACCCAAGGCGAAAGAGGGATGCCTTCAGGGCATCTCAAGCTTTAGCTTTAGGTGTCCTTAGATTATCTTAGGGTGCCATGGGCATCCCAAAATTATCTCTTGCCACTCCTTGTTCCATAATCCATCAAATCTTTTACCCAAAACTTGAAAACTTCACAACACAAAACTTAACAAAAAATCTCGTGAGCTCCGTTAGCGAAAGAAAACAAAACACCAATTCAAGGTACTGTATTGAACTCATTCTTTATTTATATTGGTGTTAAACCTACTGTATTCCAACTTCTCTATGGTTTATAAACTATTTTAGTAGCCATAGATTCATCAAAATAAGCAAACAACACACGAAAAACAGAATCTGTCAAAAACAGAACAGTCTATAGTAATATGTAACTAACACAAACTTCTGGAACTCAGAAAAATCTACCAAAATAGGATGACCTAGATAATTTGTTTATTGATCTACTTCAATTGGAATCAGTATTTTATCACGTTCTGGTGTTTTTTGTGAACAGAAAATTTTTGGAATTTTCAGCAACATCAAATAACTATTATCCAAGAAGATCCTATAGGTTTAACTTGGCACAAACACTAACTAAAACATAAAAACAAATCTAACCAGAGGCTAGATTTATTCCTAAGCAGAAGAAAAAAGCAGAAAAAACTAAAAATAAAATTGTGTTGCCTCCGAACAAGAGCTATCGTTTAACGCCCCTAGCTAGGCATAAAAGCGAGGATAGATCTAGGTATTACCATAATAATAGGATAGATCACGAAAAATCATTTCATATTCTCTATGTTCAGCGAAAGTTTTCTTTGAGGCAAGCAAAAGTAATCAAAAGGGCTAAATTTAATGGGACTGAAGTTCCGAAGATCAACCTTGGGAGGTATAGGTTCCTCCTTCGGCCCTTCATATTGCACAACCAATTCATCATTATAAGCACTAGTAATCGACACGTGCTTTGGCACGGGCTAGTGAACTATCAATTTGTAAAATTATAAGTTCTCTGTTTTGCTTCACATACGCTAGCTAGTAACTAAATTAAGGAGGCTACAATCACAAATAAAAAATACAACAACCAAGCGAAAGCTATCTCTTAATTTTGAACAGTATTTTAGTTGTGAGAGCAGTAGTGTGTTGAAAGATTCCAATTTTCTAATATGATAGTCAGTTTGTCTTAATTTGCAAAACTTCAAGTCAAACTGTGTCGGGGAAGCTGATCGTAACCCACGAACACCTATGGGACCGGCGGACCGAGTCCCTTTTGGTTGATGAAGCGGAGATTACCTGAAAAGCGGATCGGCGATGCACACGAGCGGTTTACCCAGCTTGAGCTCTCCGGAGATAATACTCCTCTGCTGCTTGGTTGATTGTATTGTTGCTAGGGAGCAATGAGAGCTACAAAACCTAGCTTGAGTGTCTCTGGTCTCGAGTGAGTCGAACCGAACTGAGGCGAACCGAACCTTTTCTCGTTGCACATGGGCCTCCTTTTATAGGCTCAAGGGGTCAACACAGGTGTAGCGTGAGCGAGGGCAAAATGGGAAAATGAGTTGCGGTTGGTGCAACTACTTTGTCTGATGCAATCTACCTAACTCGACGACAAGGGACAAAGGCATTAAATGCCCGTCCATGTCGCCTAAACAATCTGTGAGGGACCGTCGGGGCGCCACCGTTAAGCCATGATGGCCTTCTTGTCGGTGCCGCTTATTGCTGCTCTCCGGCTGGCTGCTGCAGCTATGACAGCGTGGTGGAATAGCCCCATGGCGACACGTTGGCGGATGAGTGGAAGCGGAGATGAAGAGGTTTGCCTGCGGCAAGCACCTTGCCGTGGCTGAATCCTGTCGCTCGGAAGCTTGTCGCTCACGAGCCTTCCCGGCAAGCTCCTCTTGCGGGGTCTTGTCTTCTCTGGCCTTGATTGGCCTTCCAGGCCGCTCCTCTTGCGGGCCTTGTCTCCTTGACTTGAATACTTTGTTCTTGAATGGCTCCAAAGGAACGCGGAGGATCTTGGCGGTCACTAGGCGAGCCTTGCCTTGAAGGCTGCAGCTGCCCGTGCACGAGTTCGGGATACTAGGGTACCCTACTCTAGTACACCGGCAGGAGCCCCGGGCCTGGGCCACCACGGCGCCGAGCTCTGTTGGGCCAGGCCCAAAATAGTCTGCAGGCACGCAGCGGCCTAGATCACGCCGTTACTTGCTCCGGACCCACCACGTCTCCCACAGCAGCCTGCGTCATTGCGGCGTCGTGGGGAGAGATCGTGGGGGTTTCTTTAGTGGAAGCGGGCGTCCGCCCCTCTCCCTCCTTATAAACAGGAAGCAGGGGCGGTCGCTCACCTCGCCATTGCTGTCCCATCTAAAAACCACGCGCTCCCCTTCTTCTCAAGTCCGAAGAAGCGGCGCTCCACTTCATTGCCACGGCGTCCTGCGCCGTCGGTCCCTCCACCACCTCCGCCATGGCTCAAGAAAGCCGATAAGGGAAGGCGTGAAAGTCGGCCTGGCGCGATGGCTTTGGCGCTGTGAAAGGCGGGCCACCTTGACCCCTGACTCGATGCAAAGGAGCTGAGGAGGCTACTACCTCTTACAGTCGGTGGCTTGGCAGGCGCACCAGCTGCGAGGTGATCTCCGCCCCCCGCATCCGAGAAGGTTTACAGCCGGGTACCCTTCTTGGCGCTCTTCTTCTGTGCGGGCTCTGCCCGCCTTTTCAAGTTCTTTTGCGATATCATGAACACCTCGGTCTTCGCCTCCTTGATTTCACCCCTAAGCTGTCTGACCATGGCAGTTTCGCACCTTCTGCGAAAACTTTGTCGAATCCACCCAAGCGTAGCCCTCTTCGCCACTTCTTCATGCCCGCATTGAGAGAGGAGAGCCACTTCTGGAGGGATTGCTTGGGTCTCTAGGATCGGCAAGAAAAAGCTTATCTTGAAGGAGAGCTCCGGCAAGTGGGAGGTGGAGAGCCGATTGGTGTTGGATCATTGAGGAGAACCGCAGCCCTTCACTGGCGCCAAACTCCCATAGTCTTGACAGCGATTGGAGCAACTTGGCGCGGAGGATGCTAGGTTGAAGATTTCCGTGACCGGATCTTGCGCCTCGGGCATGCGGACTCACTTGTGGTATTTGTTGGCGGATTTCCTTGCCGCGCGCATCCCCTGCTTGGAGAGGAGGAGACCTGCTTGGGAGTTCCAAAATCTGGCCGGACATCATGAGGCTGCGCCCGGGCCTCAACTGGAATTTCACCGTCTTGGAGCTGGATGCGATCTGCTGGAGCTGTTCAAACCGACCAGATCACCCGAGTGGTTCATGTTGCCAAGAAGTCGTTCCTTTGTGCAACAACTCTTAAGCTTGACCGCATCCGATGCGATGATGCGTTGTCTGCGATTCTCATGGGATCGTTCCAACTTGGCAAAACCCGCCGATGGCGTCGTGCAGCAGATTCTTGACAGCACTGGAAGAAGTGCCGATCCGCTCCGACGGCAGAAATGGCTCACCAGCGACACCACCGGCCTTGAGCTGCAGCGTATCGCCACCGGTGGAGGCGGCGGCTGCTGCCGCTGGTGAGTTGGAGTTCACCGTGGAGGAGGCCGAGGCAGCGAGGCGGCAAGCTTTCGCGATAGAGAGGAGCTTGCAGGCGGAGGAGCATCTGAGCTTGGCTGGCGAGCAGGCCTGCCGGCGCCTCCCTCCACCTTGGTAGCTTGCCGCGGGAGGCCGCAGCTCCTGAAAAGCGCCTCCATAAGACCGAGGAAGTGGCGGGGCGGCGGGGCAGACCAACAGCCCGTCGCGCGCCTTGGCGCTCCACCAGCGGCAAGCTCTGTTGCCTTGCGGGGCCCTCACGCCCGCCCAACAAGCTGGGCGGGGCCTTACAGGACCCGGCCCCTTCTCCGCCAAGCACCGAGGAAGAGGAAGAAGAGTAAGATCTTGTCAGCTGTACTTGTAATTCTTCAATTTGATGCTTTGTCTTGTATCTGATTTGCTTCATTACGAACTCTCTCCTTTTTCGGGGCCTTAGCTTAGAGGCGTCGAAGAGCCAAGACCCGGTGGTTGTCGCCGAAGGCGATCCCGTGGCGGCAGGGGGCGTTTGAGACCCCATTGCGGACCGGCAACCCCTTCTCGAGCAGCCCCCAGCACAGCCCCGGCGTAAGTATTTGGTTTATTTCTTATGGTTAGGTGTGCATGGGTGCTCCTTCTCTCTTGATATCTGACTTGTTGATTTATGCGGGGCGAGCAGCCTCATCGGGAGGGCGGAAGTCGCTCGAAATTCCGTGCCTTCCTTCGCCGCCAAGGGAGAATTCTCCAGCAAGGGCGCTCTCCGGCAAGGATGCTTCTCCGATAAGGAAGTTTCTCCGACAAGGAAGCGCGGCGATCCTCCGTTGGTGGAGACCATGACCACAGATCCCATCATGAGTAACCCCTTTTAGCGTGACAATTTCCCTTGGGCTCTTTTTCTTCTGTTCTTCTTTTGAACATATGCTTGTTGTTCTTTCTTTTACGATCGTCGAGACCCATCTGCGGAGAGCCGATGGAGACTGAGGTTGCCCGGCGAGGAAGGCGCCGCCGGAAACAATGGCGACGCCGCCAACATGGAGGAAGAAATTGGCGCCGATGGGTCCGCGGTGAGGAGCCGCCAAGGCTGCTGCCGCAAAGGCTGGGAGGGCTGGTGATCGTCTTGGCGACCACGAGGCCTTGAGGCGCCAGGCGCTTCGCCGACCGCCGATCCCTCCGCCACCGATCTGCGTCGAGCTCGAAGAGCCCCAGCCAGCGCCTATCTCGAAGGCAGCGGCGGCGTCTTCATCAAGCTCCCACAGGCGTCGAGCTCAGGCGCCGGTCGAAGGGGAGACCTTTGGCGAAAGCTGCTCGCCTCCCGCTTGGCTGTCGCTGGTTGTGCGCCAAGCAGCAGCAATGGCAAGTCTGAGGAGGAGCTGCTGAGGAAGCTATTGTCGCTCTACCGCGCCCGACAAAGCCAAGCTGGAGTCGGGAAGCACTTATCGCGAGGCGGGAGCAGACATGGAGAAGCCAGCAGAAGAGCTCGGTC